>JAWPHD010007283.1:0-131252 GCA_037043455.1 Cyrtodaria siliqua
TAAAAGTCACATGTATGCAGTTAACAAAACAAAACAAAAAAATGTTTAATATACAAGTATGTTTTTGTTCGTTTTTTATCAGTTTTAATAATTCAGGATTTCCTGTGATGGGTAAGTTCTTTCAGAGCTGAAATTGTATATCTATTATAAAACTAAAATGTGTTCAAATCAGTTTGTTTTAGTTGTTTTGAAGTTCTATATAGATTTGGATTAACTGAGATTAGTATTAACCACGTAAATATGTAAATAGCTAAATGAAAGGTTACCATTTGGGTAATGAACGAACCTTTCATTGAATGTGACACATTTAGGCTAATCATGTGTAGAAGAACTCAGTTGACGGTATATGTAAATATATAGGTTTATAGGCGCGCTACTACTGTCTCGCCGCAGAGCTAGCATTTATGGCGATATCGGTAGAGCGTCAACTTCACATGCAATTTTTCCGGGTTCATGCCCCGCTAAGTGTTATACTTTTTCCTCGTCCGTTTACATTTGTGTCGTGACCAGGATATTTGCTGTTGGAGGCTGTTTATCTATGGTATATATGGACCTAGGTTGATGAAACGCGTAGGGTGACACATATCAAGATAAAGGATATGGGTATGCAGAGAAACTCAATGGTGGTATATATGGCTGTTACCACCACCCCCTTTTGGTACGCAGTATTCTAGGCAAATTTAGAGAGTATTCAGCACCCGTCGCCCGGGCTAAAATAGTATTCAGTAGTCGGGTTATCCATGTTAAATAGTATTCAGTACTCGGGTCTAAATAAAGGTGTATTCAGTACTCAACTCTAAATTAGAGAATATTCAGTACTCGTGGGAGAGGGGTAAACACCCAGGTATAAAAGTAAAAGTAAAGTGTTTGTTTATTATAGTGTCACCATATTGAAAGGGCCAGTCAATTTTGACTTATGAGACACCTTTGTCTTGAACATCATTACTTCCAGATTCCTATTCTTTAATGCCAGGCACCAGGCAGGTAGGTGTCTAACTAGCTGGCGGCTCACCAACCGGTCTCTCTTCAGTAACAAGCCCGCCTCTGACGGGACTCGAACCTTCGACCTCCGGATTACGAGGCGGATGCCTTAACCACAAGACCACCGTAACTCCGTATATGAAACATACATGTATATGTATATGTATATGTATATGTAAATAGATGCGTTACTATTTTCTCGCCGCAGAGCTAGCTTTTACGGCAAATTCCCATGCAATTTTCTGAGTTCAAGCCTGGCACAGTGTCCTTAATTTTCCTTAATTTTCCTCTTCCGTTTACACAAGTTAGGTCTCAAGGTCAAGTTCCAACAGAAAGTATTTTAGCATTTTCAGAATCGCTGGGATGTAATGAGTTTTAAAGGTGAAAACGTAAAATATACCAAGTTGATCATTACAGCTTCAGTTTTCAAACTGTCTAATGAAATTGCTTGACAGTCTTATTGTTTCTTTGTAACCAGAACTCCTTCTATCTCAGTTAAAGGAGGTCGTTTATATTTGACACAGTGATTGTCAATGATCTGTATATGATAGTGAAGTGTATATTTGCGATGGGCCTCCCATCGACTTTGCTCTAGTTTATCTTTTTTTGGTAACATGTTTGTTTAAATGTTTAAACATATTTATTTTACATCGATTGCGAAACAAGTTCTTGCAACTTAGATTAATCACTCTCGATGGATTCCTGGGTATAACCAGTACTAAGCAATGTGGATTAATTGTCTTGCTCAAGGATATATAACGTGGCCATGACGGAGGATCGAATCCACGACCTCTCGATCAGGAGTTCGGCACTCTACCACTGGACCACGCACTCCACCGTGTTTGTTTGTGATGCGAATAATAGTATACATAGATCAATAGTTATTATTCACTGGTGAAGAAAATTCCACTTGAACTTTGGAGGATATTGATGTATATAGATGCTGGTATGCGCTATAATATTATGATTGTATTTCAGTTACATTACAGGGTGAATCTTAATTGTTTAAACTTAAATTTTTGAACGTCAACCAGTCGGATTGAAGGATTTATGCCACGTGTTTTAGAACATAAAATAATATTCCATTCAGAAACTACAATTACAAATTACAAAGAGATATAAACAATGTCTTACCATCTAGCCGATATGAATAAGCTAACTGGATATCTGTGCCAATATCAGCCAGAAACACGATCAGGGAAAAACATGGGAAAATGATAGACTTGAGGTGCTTCACCTGGAATTCTTTTTGCGTTTGACCATTTTCTTCTCCTAGAATAAAACTTGTAAAGGCCGGTGTGAAACTTTCGCTTTTAGTTAATACTCCTTCCGGTGAAACAATTTCAATTTTAACATTCCCAGTCGTGTGATCCTTTTCCATGATATTGTTTAATGATCTGCTTCGAAAATTTGCCATATCTTTGCTACATTCGCTTATGTTTGGGTTACTTTTCAATATTTGTACTCGTGAGGGTGTAATCAAAGGCTCAATGTCTACATTGTCCTGTGTCGGTCCATCGGTAATTTTCAATGATGGGCTTCGGACAAGTTGTGGATCATTGTTATTTACCTCATGTATTTGAATAAAAATAGGACTGTCATAAATATCAAATTCATCAAACGAACGTGCATCCACCTTCTCCGGTGTTACTTCCTCTACATCGATATCGCTCTGGGTATATCTTAAACATGTGGATTCAACACAGAATCTACTTCGGTTTTCATCAAGTAACTTAGGCGATTCTATCTGTGGTGTACTTCGACTAAACGTGCACTGTAGCTCAACTGATAGTGTAGTGAAAGTCCCATTTTGCGAAAGTTGCGATAAACTTTTAACCCGTTGTATGTTTCCTAATCTGGATTCTATTGATGAAACCATCACGGTACAACCAGTTGTTTTTGGAATTAACGGTCTTCTACTAAACATAGGACATGCCTGAAGTAGTGCGCCTTCGCCACCAAACGAAGGACTAATAGGGCGGCTGGAATTGTCTATAATGTGTCGTTTATCTACATCACGTACATGACGGCGATGCATTTTTTCCCAAGACGGTACTCGGCTTATCATTGGCCTTGGTGGATACAATGTGTCCATGCCGTCAATTGGAGTAATAACGGAGTCCATCATCTGTTTTTAGCCCTTGTGCGTATAGGCCGACGACACCATTGTACTATTAGCTTCTATTTGAGTTTTGGCTGGCTGGAGATGGAAAATGTTTTACAAATATATTAATATTATATACATATGAAACGCATGTACAATATGCAGTTCGCTTCATGTATTGTTATTGAAATGTTGTTTGTATGAAGCCCGTTGGTTTGATTGTTTACCTTAGTCCTGCATGATTGTGTTTTGTTTCAATTTTTTTGTTTACCTTATAACAAACAATTAGCAAATTATATTTAATTACTAAAGTTACTTAATCAATTACTAAGAGTAATTACTTTTAAGTGTATCAATTATCGTAACTGTAGCGAAATATTCAAAGAATATGTAATACATGTGTAATGCAACCAATACTTTTAATACGCTGGTTTACCATTTCAGTTTAGTGGACGTAAACTTTAAACCAACGGGTTAGTGTGTTCCCAGTGTTGCCTTCCGCCTCCCGCCACCCCAGATATTTTTTTTTTGCTTTATGTTTCATGCATAGCATTTGGTGAATGCTGGTGCATGTCAGAACGTGTTACCCGTTAAATCAAATGATGTATAACATTGGAGCGGCACCCTTCTTTTACAGAAATATTAAGGACAACAATCATATCGATAAAACAATGTTAATATTAGAATATCAAGGTATGCCAACAGCATGAATGGGATACGACGAAGTCCGAATCGCATGATGACATGACACGCAAACAACATTCAGGTGGGATTCAGAGTGTGTGTGTGTGTATTTCTAAGGATTATAGTCCCTCCACCTACGACAGGCGTCCTACCCGCCGATTATAGGCACAATGTCTGGACTTTTATCTGTGTGTTGTTGTGTGATGTGATGATATGTCTACTTGAAGCAGCGAACTCAATGGTTTCTTTATAGTGCTGCCACACTGGAATACCACGCCGTAGTAGACATGATACCCCCACCCACCCAGTCACATTATTCTGACACTGGTCAATCAGTCGTAGCACTACCCATTATTTGCTCGTCAGGCAAGGGTTACAAGTGACTACTCCATTTTTAAAGTCTTTGATATGACACGGTCAGGGGACTCGAACGGTGGGATTCAGAATTAAACACGACTCGTTATATACACACACTAGAGCGGATCCAGGGTGCGGCGGGCGATGACCCCATAGTTTAAACAATACTTGCCGTATTTTACGTTACTTTGACTGAATTTATATATTTTATCATATTAAGATTGTACCATACACGATACATCCCTGCAAACAATGATCTTTCCTTTGTGTAAACTATAGTTTTCTCTGTCTTACTGAAACAGTCCATTATATCAACACCCGTTATGACAACAGTCCATTATATCAACACCCGTTATGACAATATATAGCAATACTAATCGGAAACGGCGGATACATGTACACATTACACTGCAGTTAACCATAAAAAGTTGAAAAGCTCATATATAACTCGGGAACCGTTCAATGCTAACCTCATATCTAACTCGGGAACCAGTTCAAGTTAACCTCATATCTAACTCGGGAACCATTGAATGTTAACCTCCTATCTAAATCGGGAACCATTAAACATTACCATGTATATATAATCAGCATGTGCGCCTAGGCCTAAGGCCCTAGAACAATGTATATGATCACATATATTTAATGAAAGAAAAAAATATACCATAACAATAACCTTGGCTTCTACGCACGTCCCATTTAACATGTGCTTCAGGCGTAAACACGCCTAGACAAGTAATTAAAATCACCTTAACATTTTCAAAATTATGGAAATTCGGAAACGAAGCGTTAAGCAAATAGTATTTACTGAATTACAATGTACATACTTACAGTGTGGATTTGTAAACTATCCTTATAAACCACTCATTCGTAATGACTAAGGCTAGTTAACTCTCAATATGCAAAAGCTATTATTAATGTCGTTACACTTAACTTCATGTAGCGTTTATTTATTTTGTTTACGTCCGGGTATTTGTTCCCTTTACTTTTACTGTGTATTTGGTTACGGGTATTTTTCTCATCGAATGGTAGAAATGGGACGTATAAAGAAATTATCAGCATAGTTTAATCATGATAATATCTATTTACATAGGCGCCTTTCATGATAAGTGCTTTGCAAACAACGTTACACAGGATGTTAAACTAAAATAAGTTTGGTTGTGGCCTAATAAAGTTGTGTTTTACAAATACATGTATAGTGCATGAATCATGTGAATGCTTGAAATGGGTAAAAAGTGAAAATCGAATCTAAAATCTAGCACAGTCTGGTTTGCTTTTACATAATTATTGTTAATTCCATGGTTTAAAAGTAGTAATGATGTATAACCTATACAAATGTGTCTATGTTTATGTATACACTGTAGTATGTTTATGTTTCATCTTGATTGATTTTAAACAACATTTCATTTTAAAATATCACATTGTCATATGCTTTGATATGTGCTCATAAGTATGCCTACAGCTATTTGATAAATTACATTTATTTGCTTGTATTATATTTATAAATATGTTATTAAGAGGTGTTAATTGAGTCACCCTCTATAAATAAAGAAATTACTTACTTGCTTTCTTACTTATGAAATCTAATTGAGTGTTGTTTAACATTATAGGTTATTTAGTGTTATCCTATACACTGACCCGCCCGGTTACGTTCATATCCGACGGTTAATATCAAGGTAAGATGTCTTGCCCAAGAACACACAGACGAAACTTGTTTGTACCAGTGAGGCTAGAACCCGGGTCCTCCAGTTTGTTTCAAGTCCGCCGCGCTATGCACTTGGCTACGCATGAAAAGGAACACATACGTTTGTTTAATGATAAATAGTAAGACTGAATCATTTGGATAAGTGTTTTTTGCATACCGGACAAGGATATCCGCCATTTTACCGGGGCTAGATATTTCCATCTCACCCTAGGGTCAAGATAAAATTCACGCGCGCCAACATCCGGTATGCAGGAAAACATGCAAAACGTTAGTAGCTGGCGGCGTCCACGCACAACATGTCTCTGATATGCAAGAAAAAGAATCTATCATGGATAATCGGTTCAGATAGGGAATTCCAACCCTCGGTATAAGTGTTTTAATCGGAACCTCGGCAGAGCCTCGGTTCCGATAAAACACTTATACCTCGGGTTGGAATTCCCTATCTTCACCGGATACCCATGAAAGATTCTTATAATCTTTAACTCAGAGGTCATGGAAGAGCAAAAGAAATACAAAACTAATGATTTTTACTTGGAAGTTTAACGATTTAAAAATAATTACTAAATCAGTATTTTACGGTGTCCTGTTGTGGCTATCTTGATGCGATGGTCGATGGTAAGATGCAATGGTAAGATGCGATGGTCGATGGTAAGATGAGATGGCCGATAGTAAGATGCGATGGTAAGATGCGTTGCTCGATGGTTAGATGCGATGCCCCCACCCCACCTCTCTCTCTCTCTCTCTCTCTCTATATATATATATATATATAATCTCAGGTTTGTCAGTGAGACAATTTTATTAAATATTAAATTGATAAATATTTTAAGACGAGTGTAATGAAAACTATTCAACCATGTTGGTTTGGTCGGTGGGTGGGTATAGGTGTGGGTGAACAAAAACTTCTTTGTTCAATTCTAATTAATTGTATATGAGCGTTCAACTTAGGCCTTGTAAAAATGTATGTGTGTTTAGGGTAACCCGACCCTACCTATTTTTTCTGGTGAAACCTAGCATTTTTTGGTAAGATGGCCCTAACAGGACACCGTAGTATTTCGAATATGCTGTTTTATTATATACTTTCCAGTGAAATAGTGAATTTCATGATTAAAATAAAACTTTTTATTATATACATATTTCTCTCGTGCAATGAGCGGTCTGCATTTATACCATGTGACCGTACAATATATTTCAGTATTGGACGAACGAGCGTACGTTTTTTTTTATTTAATCCGTATTTTATAGTACACGAGCCCCATGTTAACTCGACGATAAAGTCCGAAAACCGGTAACATGTTCCGAATGCTTCAATATCACATAACTGCTTTACACGCCTATATACTTTCGTTTAAAGCGCTCAAATAAAAATATTTGCTGTCATTTGGTGTTGACAGTTATAGGTTTACCACCACTAATTACATGTAAGCCTCCGACGTGTATCGAATGTAGTTCCTATAATAAAAAGTAATCCCTCCTTTTTTGATGAAAACGGGCATTATAAGTAGGGGAAAACTGCCCATTCCTATACGATTTTGTGGTTGTATGTATAAGAAGCGTATTAATAAGTTTTACTGGATCACTGATGAACATTTTCGAAAGTTCGACTCTATGCTTACACTTATTGAGCAATGAAAACAGTCAATCAATGAAAACAACTGTACCCTTGACCTGTTTAGTAAACAAACAAGAACTTTCTTACATGTCTTGTGACCCCACCTTTTCGGTTGATTTTTCAAGAGAAAAAATAGTTCTCTATATGAACATTACACTGCTGCATTATCCATACTTGAGTTGAATTTGCAGCAAATCATTAATATGTGACACTTTAACATTGGTGTCTACGGGGAAAATAATTAGTGGTATAATACCTGTATGCTTTCAATTAAAAGAAACGATACAAGTAAGTCAATTTAGATCATTTATTTTTCTACATCGAGAGAAATAGGTATATAATAAAAAGGTCATTTAACATTGTTCATTGTTTATATTTCACATGTGAAATACCGAAACTGACGTTATGAAGCTGGTGACGTTATTGACGTTGTTGACGTCATTGTTTTGGCGCATTTTGTTTTTTCTGCATAAGTTTCAAGGTTGTGAGTAGATATATCTAATAAATACACTATTTGTTGGTTTGTCGTTAATATAGGATTTATTTTCATCTCGAAGTTAGGAAACAAGCATATTTTTACTCATGCTAGAAAACTCGTGGAAATATAAAGTTTTCTCATTTCTCGATGAAAATAATTCTATTCACTCCAAACAAACAAATATCCTCTATACCTCAGTATGCTTATTGCATGATAAAAAGCATCTCATATTATCACTGAATGTTCATTGTCTGACAATGAGGGTGAGCATATTTTTTCTATGCTTTATTTGACAAAATAATACCAAAACGATACATATGCTGAACAATATACTATATGAGCAATTAACACTATAGTAAATGAAATGGAATATCACTAATCCATTGGCAGTTGATAGCAACACATTATATTTTGGACATTGGCAGCAAGTTACATTTCATAGAACAGAAAGAACATATATATAGATATATATAAATATTAAACGTTTTATCCCCTGTAACAGTTATTCTTTTCTAGTGATGCCATTTTATTTGTAGTTTGATGGTGTATATATACGTAATCCTTCTGCTGCGGAAATATTGTAAAATATTAACGGAGACGAACATCTAAAGCTAAAGAGTCACGTGATAAAAATGGCGGGGTAGAAGGTGTTTTTTGCGCTCCGTGGTTTTTTGTGTTTACCTTGAACAAATATCAGTGGATAGTAAGGAATTATGCCTCAAAACGCATAGGACAAATGCATATGATAATGAAAACCGAATAATGAGCATTTGTGGATTGTTTTGGTAATTTGGATTGATATGCGTTTCACCTGTACACCTGTTCACTTGTATACCTGGAAATTACCTGTGTTATCGTTTACCATAAGGTATTTTGAGTATTGGACTATATAAGTATTGGACTAAAACAGTAAAACGTAAGTGTAGACATTTTATTTGTATTATTCAACATGGCTTCTTCATCAACGCCTAACTCATTGAATCCAGACAAGAAGAGGGAGTTAGAACCCTGCACACCCAGTCCAAGCACGAACCCATCCAAGAAAACTAGGGCTGAGGGTGATAGTTCTGACAATGATACCGATATGGACACTGAGCACACCGTCCCACTCTCCTCTTCAGAAATGAAAAATATCGCACACTGTGTATTCCTCTCTATGAAAGACGAAATGAGAGATTTTATAAGTGAATCGGTAAAGTCCATGGCACAATCAGTTGCCGATGCAGTTACAGACACTCTCAATACTAGACTCGCAGAACTCGAGTCAGAGAACCGCCGACTGTCGGGTCAGGTTGAAACACTCACAGAGCGAGTAAAGCAATTAGAAGTTCTAAATTCTGATCATGATTTTAAGCTAGATGTTGCGGAGCAATATTCGAGACGTAATTGTTTACGGATCTCCGGTTACTCAGAGTGTCCGAGTGAAATAACGGACGATATTGTTTTACAAGTTGCCAACGCATGCAAGGTTAACATCAACAAAACGGATATCGATCGATCACATCGTGTTGGTCCAATTTCTCAAAGCCGGCCGAGAGATGTCATTGTAAAATTTACATCGTATAAACCGAGGAACGTGCTTTTCAGAGCCAGGTTCGATCTGAAAGACAAAGCAGACTTTAAGGGCGTCTATATTAACGAGGACCTCACACGCATCAGATCCCGTCTACTAGCACATGCCAGACATCTAGTCAAGACAGGCAAACTACAGCAGGCGTGGTCAAGTGATGGACGTTTGTTCTATAAGGATAATGCGGGTCCTGAACGCCATCTTCTTAGAAGTGCGAGTGACCTTGATAAGTATAAATAAATACCGAGACGTGAACTGCATAAACATTAATTCACGAACTTTCCTAACAGATGGATCCATGCTGAAACACGAGCTCCAGTTAAAAATTGTATACACAATGATATTTACAATATCTAACTGTATTATATATGACGGACACGCTCATTCAGTACATGTGTATTTCTAGGTTAATAATATATGTTACCTGTTAATAAACAACGGTGTATTTTCGACTGAGGGTTTGTGTCAAACTTAGTACTGACTGTCAAACTGAACATTATATAACCATGATGTAGCTAAAAGTAACTATTAAATGTTTTACTTTCTATTGCATTTAAAACGGTGTGCATGTTGTTTTGTTTTTTAAGCATGTAAATAATATTTGTCTGGATGTATATATATATTATATAGCCGTCAAGTGTAAGAAAACCATATACTTGTTTGACAGGTAATTTCTACTTTGAGACGGCCCTTTTCTCTCCGTCAGCCTGAAGACGTTTTTATCTTTACTGGTTTTCACATGAACACGTGCAATATATGTAAATTATGACCGTGACATATTTATGTAACTTAACAATGTGATAAGCTTTGCAATATATGGACCAATTGTTGTGTAAATAATGCGATTTGTGTGTGTATTAACTGTAATTGTTCTATTTACGAAAAATAGAGTTAGCATATCGAGTCTTGCTGTAAATTATAGCGTGGGCTTATGAATAGGGATAATGCGTGGTTTGTAGATTAAAATACAGTTTTGTTCCGTGTTCTGTCACGGGATTTGTATAGTTAACACATTTTCTGGAACAATTTTTATTTTTTTTTAAATATCGCAATCGACTGTTCGTTGACATCTATTAACTCAATTTGATAATTGTCTTCAAATGTGCAAGCTAATTTGCTGTGATAACGTAACACATATTGTAGTCCTATGTCGTAATTAAGTGGTATCGATATAATCGGGTTTCTCGTGTGATAAACAGTGTTTGTAGTAAAGATTTTAAAAGTGTGCTTATTAAAATGATCAAGCATAAATATTTAAGACACATTTATTTAGAATGCGTGCTCATGCACTGTATTTACTCTTAGTAGCTTTTGTATCCTAAATATGTATAATGTAACGTTGTATATTCCACTGAGCAGAAACACACTTATTATAACATTTTGTTTGTATTTGTCTTCTGAATACTTTTAGCGGTTCTTCAATTCAAATGATCTAACATAAATCGGTATCAAACCTGAAGTGTATTTCTTTTTACGCATTTTTACTATAAATAATTATAGCAGAAAACCACCGAGTCGAAAAACACTTCTTTGTGTGTGTTTTGCTCTTTTTTTTCTAGTTGTTCTTTCCATTACTTCTAATGGTTACTTGTTTTTGTAAGGTTCTTTCAATTTTCTTCTTTCTTCGTTCTCTCGCTCTCTATATACTGTCCCCTCTCTCACTCACCCCAATTCAATATTTCCATCAGAGTATTTTGCACCATCACGGCCCAGTGCGTGTAGGCGTATATTGTGTAACGGTCTTGTACCCTCATAGGTAATTATATAGGTTCTTGGCGTGCACGCATTGAGTTGTTATGCTGCAATATTAGAGGTGCTTTGTTTGATCACTATATGCACATGTGTTTGCTTTTCACTTTATCAATATTGTTCAAGCGTAAACGATACCACTGTACTGTATATTGTAGTTGTTTAGTGTTAATTATGTCGAATTGCGGTCGGAGAGCATGGGAGAGAGACACTGTGGTTTCTTTTTTTTCTTTTTTTTTTTTCTTTTTTTTTTTTTTTTTTCGAGTCGCCGGTGGCCATTCACCATATATATTATATTTGTGTTGTAAAACATAATGGGTATTGATGTGAGTTGCTGGAGAATGGCCATAGGCACATTCAATAACAAATTTAACCCGGTCGCAAAGAGAATGTATTTTCTCTGTAAACCATTCAAGTTTTTAAGTTGCTTACTTAAAGGTATATTGAAATTGTTTCGATATATAATAGCTATTATTGCAGGCGTTTCTAAATCGCTCTCAAACCTGGAAATTTCTATTGTAATTTTATTATTAGTTATTATGTCGGGCGACGTTGAAATGAACCCAGGTCCTGAAAATGCGATCGATAAGCATAGCTTTTCTATAGTTCACTTAAATATTCGTAGCATACGTAACAAAATGGAATATATTAAGGACCATTTATTAGATTATGATATCTTGTGCTTTACAGAGACTCACCTATCGGAGAACATTCCCAATGATGACATATACATAGAAGGTTATAACAATATTTTTCGAAAAGATACATCTGCATATTCTAGCGGACTATTAATGTATACTGCGAATAACATTATTTCAAGACGTGTATTAGAACTAGAATTCTTACTACCATGCTCACTCTGGATTGAAATTAAAGATAAAACCGAACATTTTTTAATATGTACAGTCTATCGAAAACCAAATTCGAGTAATATTTTTTGGGATAACTTAAACATAAGCTTAGAAAAAGCATACGAATTATGGAATAATATCATTTTAGTTGGTGATATCAACGAGAACCAACTAGACACTGATAACCATTTTTTAAAGGACATAATGCAGCTTAATAATATGACTAACATTATAACTGAACCAACTCGAGTAACAAATCTTTCTTCTACGTTGATAGACCCCATTGTTATCTCTGATTCTCTTAAACCTTTAGATTCCGGAATTTTAAACATACCCCGTGATATAAGCGACCACCGTGGTACATACTTAATGTTTCAGTATAGTTACAATGTTCGACCAACTTATACCCGAAGGGTCTGGAATTATAAGAAAGCCGATTTCATAAAACTCAACGATAAAATTCAACAAAAAGACTGGTCTTTCTTACAAAACGATTCGCTCAGTGTTGCGTGTGAAAATTTTACGAAATCCTTTTTTGAATTGATTAATGTGTGTATTCCATCGAAAAATGTAACAATTCGACCAAATGATAAACCGTGGTATGATTCCGAAATAAGACGTGTATCAAGACAGCGTGACCGTCATAAAGTTAAAGCAACGCGTACTCAATCACTGGCTGATATAGCTGTATACAAAAGGCTACGAAACAAAGTTAATAATCTAAAAAGCCACGCTAAAGAACGTTTATTTGATAATGTTGAACATATAATTACTGAAACAAATATCAACGACAGACGCCAGTATTGGAAACTTTTAAAATACTTCATCAAGTCAAACAAAAACTCGGAAACTATCCCACCTTTAAAAACAGACTTACCTAATGGCGAAACGTCATACTCAATAACTGATCGAGAAAAAGCGAAATGTTTGAATGATTACTTTGTTTCAATATCATCAGTTGATGATTCTAATGTTGAATTACCTATTTTTCGTTCAAAATCCAATAATAAATTAGAAAATATTTATATAGAAGAATCCGAAATTGTTGACATTATCAAGATTTTAAACATAAATAAAGCATGTGGGGAGGATGACATAAGCCACAGGATGTTAAAGGAAACTGCAAATACGATTTCAAAACCTCTACATATTCTTTTTAACAGATCATTAAACGAGTGCGTTTTCCCTGATTTATGGAAATGTGCTATGGTCATGGCACTTTTCAAAAAGTCAGACCCAAGTATCCCTACAAATTATAGACCAATAGCGTTATTAAGTTGTGTTGGTAAAGTAATGGAAAGAATAGTATTTAAACATGTGTATAATTTTCTACTTATGTTTGATCTTATCTTTAGGAATCAATCAGGTTTTCTCCCTGGTCATTCTACTACATATCAACTTGTTGACATGTACCATCATATATGTCAGGCATTCGATGCTAAACAATTTACATGCATTGTTTTTAATGATATATCTAAAGCGTTTGATCGTGTTTGGCACAAAGGTCTTTTGTTTAAGCTAAAACAATATGGTATTGATGGCAAGCTTTTAGCTTGGATATCTGATTATCTCTCAAACAGATCTCAAAGAGTCCGCGTCGGATCTGCAACCTCCGAATCAAAAACACTAACTGCTGGAGTTCCTCAAGGCTCTGTCTTGGGTCCTCTTTTATTTTTGATATATGTAAATGATATTGCCGAAAATATGCTGAGTATAACTCGTCTGTTTGCTGATGACAGTTCGTTATCAGTTTCAACATCTAGTATAAACGACATGGAAGGAATCCTTAATCATGACCTGCTCATGATTACGGAATGGTCAAAGCAATGGCTTGTGCAATTTAATCCTGCCAAAACAGAAGTAATATTCTTTTCCTTAAGCAATAATGATCGTCTTCCATCTTTATATCTAGACAATGTCCTGCTAACCTTTGTTGATAATCATAAACATTTAGGAGTAACACTGAGTAATAACGGTAAATGGCACGAACACATTAAAAATATTGTTGCTTCTGCGTCAAAGGTGCTTGGATTAATGAGAATGCTTAAATACAAAGTAGCGCGTAAAACACTTAATCAAATATATTTGTCTTATATGCGCCCAATATTGGAATATGCATCCATTACATGGGATGGATGTACTTCACTAGAAAAAGATAGCTTGGAAAAGTTACAATACGAGGCAGCTCGTATTGTGACGGGTCTAACCCGATCTGTATCCATACATCGCTTAATATCCGAAATAGGATGGGTTTCACTTTCTGATAGAAGGCAAATGCAAAAACTTATTTCAGTTTATAATGTTAAAAATGGAACCGTTCCGAATTACATTTCAAACATTTTCCCACAGCTAGTTGGAGATGCCAGCGCATACAATCTCAGAAATAACGATAACTACGCCACTATTGCTAGGAGAACTGAAATATACAATAAATCGTTTGTTCCTTCCTCTCTTAAACTATGGAATGACTTGCCAATAGAAATACGAAACTCTGAAAGTATCGCAATTTTTAAGAGAAGACTATTAACATCTGTATTTGTTAGTACAAAAGTTCCACCATACTACTTATGTGGACAAAGATTATTTGCCGTTTTACATGCCAGAATGAGGAATTTTTGTAGCAATCTCAATAATGATTTATACCTTAACCATTTACGTGATTCACCGACTTGCGAGTGCGGCTGTGAAGTAGAAGATGCTGAACACTATTTTTTCCATTGTAACAAATTTACAGCATATCGGCTTCATCTGTTTCAGTCTACTCGCCATTTTCACCCGTTAAATGTAAGCACACTCCTTTATGGCCGTGAACAGATAACTGACAGGGAAAATAAATCCCTGTTCGAAGCAGTTCAAACATATATACAAGAAACACATAGGTTTACATAAGTGTCTGATTCTCCGACGCATTTCGACACTCTACACGCATACCATTGCAGTGTTTGTTGTTGTTGTTATTATATATCTCAAGGTCATACAGCTATATCAGTTGATGTAATGTGAAAGCGTTGATGTTTTCGAACTGATTGGAACTTAAAGATTGGGAAACTCTCTCTCTCTCTCTCTCTCTCTCTCACTCTCTCTCTCTATCTCTCTCTCTTATATATGTTGTGTTTACTATTCATCATTCTCTCTCTTAATGTATTATTTGCCATTGTAATTTATTTCACTCAGCCATACTCATTTGTAATTTCAAGATGTTAACTGGGAAGGGTTTAAACTAATGTTGGTAGAACTTGTTACCCGACCCATTTGTCATTATAATATTTCTATTGTATATATGTGGATATTATTCTGTCTGTAAAATATTGGCAATAAAATATGTTTAAATCTAAATCTAAAGCTGATGTTTCATTTCACAAGCGTGCGTATTTATCCTAAACAATGTTTGCATGTTCATCCAACAATCTCTGTCTTCACACCACCCTTTGTATTGTGTGTTGTCCTTGTCATTGTCTAGTTAATTTGCTTTTTATGGTACACTGCGGATCTACGGTGCCATAGCGTTTGGGGCCGTGATTTCTATAGGATCAGTATTCTACGGTGCCATAGCGTTTGGGGCTGTGATTTATATAGGATCAGTTTTCTATGGTGCCATAGCGTTTGGGGCTGTGATTTCTATAGGAT
Organism: Cyrtodaria siliqua; assembly: GCA_037043455.1. Taxonomy (NCBI): domain Eukaryota; kingdom Metazoa; phylum Mollusca; class Bivalvia; order Adapedonta; family Hiatellidae; genus Cyrtodaria; species Cyrtodaria siliqua. The sequence continues at coordinate 15,713 of JAWPHD010007283.1, forward strand.
CAGTATTCTACGGTGCCATAGCGTTTGGGACTGTGATTTCTATAGGATCAGTTTTCTACGGTGCCATAGCGTTTGGGGCTGTGATTTCTATATTATCAGTATTCTATGGTGCCATAGCGTTTGGGGCTGTGATTTCTATAGGATCAGTATTCTACGGTGCCATAGCGTTTGGGACTGTGATTTCTATAGGATCAGTTATCTACGGTGCCATAGCGTTTGGGGCTGTGATTTCTATATTATCAGTATTCTACGGTGCCATAGCGTTTGGGACTGTGATTTCTATAGGATCAGTTTTCTACGGTGCCATAGCGTTTGGGACTGTGATTTCTATAGGATCAGTATTCTACGGTGCCATAGCGTTTGGGACTGTGATTTCTATAGGATCAGTTTTTACTTTGCCATAGCGTTTGGGGCTGTGATTTCTATAGGATCAGTTTTGTACGTTGCCATAGCGTTTGGGACTGTGATTTCTATAGGATCAGTTGTGTACTGTGCCATAGCGTTTGGGACTGTGATTTATAGGATCAGTTTTGTACGGTGCCATAGCATTTGGGGCTGTGATTTCTATAGGATCAGTTTTGTACGGTGTCATAGCGTTTGGGGCTGTGATTTCTATAGGATCAGTATTCTACGGTGCCATAGCGTTTGGGGCTGTGATTTCTATAATTCAGTTTTGTACGGTACCATAGCGTTTGGGACTGTGATTTCTATAGGATCAGTATTCTACGGTGCCATAGCGTTTGGGACTGTGATTTCTATAGGATTAGTTTTCTACGGTGCCATAGCGTTTGAGGATGTGATTTCTATAGGATCAGTTGTGTACGGTGCCATAGCGTTTGGGACTGTGATTTCTATAGGATCAGTTTTATACGGTGCCATAGCGTGTGGGACTGTGATTTCTATAGGATCAGTTTTGTACGGTACCTTAGCGTTTGGGACTGTGATTCTATAGGATCAGTTATGTACGGTGCCATAGCGTTTGGGGCTGTGATTTCTATAGGATCAGTTTGTACGGTGCCATAGCGTTTGGGGCTGTGTTTTCTATATGATCAGTTTTGTACGGTGCCATAGCGTTTGGGGCTGTGATTTCTATAGGATCAGTTGTGTACGGTGCCATAGCATTTGGAGCTGTGATTTCTATGGGATCAGTTATGTACCGTGCCATAGCGTTTGGGGCTATGATTTCTATAGGATCAGTATTCTACGGTGCCTTAGCGTTTGGGGCTGTGATTTCTATAGGTTCAGTTTTGTACGGTGCCATAGCGTTTGGGACTGTGATTTCTATAGGATCAGTTGTGTACGGTGCCATAGCGTTTGGGGCTGTGATTTCTGTAGGATCAGTTTTGTACGGTGCCATAGCGTTTGGGGCTGTGATTTCTATAGGATAAGTTTTGTACGGTGCCATAGCGTTTGGGACTGTGATTTCTATAGGATCAGTTGTGTACTGTGCCATAGCGTTTGGGACTGTGATTTATAGGATCAGTTTTGTACGGTGCCATAGCATTTGGTGCTGTGATTTCTATAGGATCAGTTTTGTACGGTGCCATAGCGTTTGGGGCTGTGATTTCTATAGGAACAGTTTTGTACGGTGCCATAGCATTTTGGGCTGTGATTTCTTTAGGATCAGTTTTTTACGGTGCCGTAGCGTTTGGGGCTGTGATTTCTATAGGATCAGTATTCTACGGTGCCATATCGTTTGAGACTGTGATTTCTATAGGATCAGTATTCTACGGTGCCATTGCTGTCGGGCTGTGATTTCCATAGGATTAGTTTTGTACGGTGCCATAGCGTTTGGGACTGTGATTTCTATAGGATCAGTACTCTACGGTGTCATAGCGTTTGGGACTGTGATTTCTATAGGATCAGTTTTGTACGGTGCCATAGCGTTTGGGGCTCAGATTTCTATAGGATCAGTTGTGTACGTGCCATAGCGTTTGGGACTGTGATTTTTATAGGATCAGTATTCTACGGTGCCATTGCGTTTGGGGCTGTGATTTCTATAGGAGCAATTGTGTACGGTGCCATAGCGTTTGGGACTGTGATTTCTATAGGATCAGTATTCTACGGTGACATAGCGTTTGGGACTGTGATTTCTATAGGATCAGTAATCTACGGTACCATAGCGTTTGGGGCTGTGATTTCTATAGAATCAGTTGTGTACGGTGCCTTAGCGTTTGGGACTGTGATTTCTATAGGATCAGTTGTGTACGGGGCCATAGCGTTTGGGGCTGTGATTTCTATAGGATCAGTATTCTACGGTGCCATAGCGTTTGGGGCTGTGATTTCTATAGGATCAGTTGTGTACGGTGCCATAGCGTTTGGGACTGTGATTTCTATAGGATCAGTATTCTACGGTGCCATAGCGTTTGGGACTGTGATTTCTATAGGATCAAATGTGTACGGTGCCATAGCGTTTGAGGATGTGATTTCTATAGGATCTGTTGTGTACGGTGCCATAGCGTTTGGGGCTGTGATTTCTATAGGATCAGTATTCTACGGTGCCATAGCGTTTGGGACTGTGAATTCTATAGGATCAGTTGTGTACGGTGCCCTAGCGTTTGGGGCTATGATTTCTATAGGATCAGTATTATACGGTGCCATAGCGTTTGGTGCTGTGATTTCTATAGGATCAGTATTCTACGGTGCCATAGCGTTTGGGACTGTGATTTCTATAAGATCAGTTGTGTACGGTGCCATAGCGTTTGGGACTGTGATTTCTATAGGATCAGTATTCTACGGTGCCATAGCGTTTGGGACTGTGATTTATATAGGATCAAATGTGTACGGTGCCATAGCGTTTGAGGATGTGATTTCTATAGGATCTGTTGTGTACGGTGCCATAGCGTTTGGGGCTGTGATTTCTATAGGATCAGTATTCTACGGTGCCATAGCGTTTGGGACTGTGATTTCTATAGGATCAGTTGTGTACGGTGCCATAGCGTTTGGGACTGTGATTTCTATAGGATCAGTTGTGTACGGTGCCCTAGCGTTTGGGGCTATGATTTCTATAGGATCAGTATTATACGGTGCCATAGCGTTTGGGGCTGTGATTTCTATAGGATCAGTATTCTAAGGTGCCATAGCGTTTGGGACTGTGATTTCTATAGGATCAGTTTTCTACGGTGCTAAAGCGTTTGGAGCTGTGATTTCTATAGGATCAGTATTCTACGGTGCCATAGCGTTTGGGACTGTGATTTCTATAGGATCAGTATTCTACGGTGCCATTGCGTTTGGGGCTTTGATTTCTATAGGATCAGTATTCTACGGTGCCATAGCGTTTGGTGCTGTGATTTCTATAGGATCAGTATTCTACGGTGCCATTGAGTTTGGGGCTGTGATTTCTATAGGATCAGTATTCTACGGTGCCATAGCGTTTGGTGCTGTGATTTCTATAGGATCAGTTTTCTCATTTTTTAATTTAAGATTTCAGTTACATTTCATGAACTGAAAACTATATGACACGTTCTAAGTGCAATCCAAGAAGGTAAGTTTGAAATTGGCATACATTTTTACTTTTGAAAGAACATCATTACGTGGTCCGATTATTAGCTTTCATACCCATTCAACCCCTTCTCCAAGAAGCGAAGGGTTGGCTGGGGTATGAAAAAACAAGTTTGCATATTGTAAAATTAAAACATTCAATAGGTAATTGTAAACAGTTTGTTGCATTTTTTCAGAAAAAATGTTTGTAAACGCGTTTTATTTTCAAAAAATCCGTTATAAAATCCTGCTTATATAAGCTTTTCCATTACTTAATGGAATTAAGGCGGAACCACGTAATGTATTTTCTAGATTCAAGGGAAACAAATTTGTATCTTTAAACCATGAACTGTATACACGAGTCATTATCCTTAGTTTAAACATATTCCTTTTACAACGATTGCAAAACAAGTTCTTGCAACTTATTTTAATCTCATTCGACGACTTACTGGGTGGATTAATTACCTTGCTCAAGAATATATAACATGGCCACGGCGAGGATCAAACTCACGACATTTCGATCCGACACTCTACCACTGGACCACACACGCCTTAGCATTGTCCTTAAAAAGGATAATATCGAAATGTTTGCGTACCTTACTTTGTCCATGTCCAATATTTTGGCACTGGCATAAACCTATTGGCTCGGACCCAATATATTTGTTTTGGTGAAAGGTGTGCCCAAAAATATGTGGAAGTGTCATTAGTTGGTCCTGCTTTAATTCCATTAAGCGATGGGAAAGCGTATATTAGCAGGATTTTATAATGGGTGTTTCGATATGATACAAGTTTAAAAACATTTTTCACTGAACAAATGCAATAACCTGTTTAAAATTACCTATTAAATATGTTAATTCTAAAATATGCCACTTTTTTAAACTGAATTAAAGTTTTATTTCGTACCCAGCCAATTCCGTTTTCTCTTCTTGGAGAAGGGGCTGGGTGGGGTATGAATATTAATACTCGTACCACGTAATGTATACTAAAGTGTGTGACTAAAAAGATCGCCTTTTAGTTTTAAAAAAACACCGCTCAGTCCAAGTTGCTATATTAGAGGAGAATATGAACCAGAAAGTCTCAACTCTCTACAAACAAGCATCAATCGCCATGTGGCGTGCAATGATTATCATCAGGGTGTGAAGAAAGACAGTGTATACAGATAGGCGATGGATGTTTAGTCGATTACATTACGTGGTCCCGCTTTAATACCGTTAAGCGATGGGAAAGCTTATATTAGCAGGATTTTATAACGGATATTTCGAAAATAAAACACGTTTAAAAAAAAAACTGAATAAACTGCGATAACGTGTTTAATATTGCCTATTATGTTTTAATTGTACAATATGCAAACTTATTAAACCGAATTTAAGGTTTTATTTCATACCCACAACCAACCCCGTTTTCGTTTGTTGTGGGCGAAGGAGTTGGATGGGGTATGAAAGTTAATACTCAGACCACGTAATGTAAAAATGCCATGACACTGAAGGCCCGGGAAACAAGAATAATAGAGCTGACCCCTTAATAGACGAAGAGGTGGCCTCAGTACGGAATGAATATGTTCTTCGAGATGATATGACTGATTCAACATATTACATTATACAACAGTAAAGAGAAACTGCGTTGTTGTTTTTGTTGATCAACAATCTACTGCAGTGTACATCTTAAATCAATTATAACACGTATAGTTAAATTACAATTCATCTGAAATAATAATTATTACAAGAAAGTCCAGTTTTTAAATAATCTATCTTTTTACAAAACAAACGTAAACAGAATGTCTGACAGGTCAAGGTCAATCGCAGAATATAACACGCCACCATTATGACGATTTTTATCAAAATACACAATGATTTTAGATGAACTGTTATACATATTATAATAATTATGTCAATATAGATGTCACTAGTTATTGACATCCACACTACCGCTTGTTCAGTGGTGTGGCAGCTGCAAGACAAGTCACACTGACTACAAATAAATACTGTTATTACGTGTCCTTTGGGGTCATCAAACCCAATATTCGAGGCTTTAAAATAGAATATCACTCAAGCCGGTGCTAGTGGGGACGTGATAAGTGTTGCACCGTATAGTACCTCTCATGAATAAACTTAATCAAACCGAGTCTGCTACTTTTCTCTCTTGTTCGCGTTTGTTGCTTCCAAGGATTCCCACATTAGCGCTTGTTTGGCCGCCCCTGTAAAATGTCGCCTCGACTTCACATCACTAGTGCTATAACTTCGAAGTTTTAAAATGGAGTTGTCCCCTGGACTTGTGCTGATGGGAGCGGTGGGTTCTGCATATTATATTAGCTCGCATGAACAGACTTAGTAAAACCGATTCTGCTACTTTTTTCTCTTGTTTTTGTTTGTTGCTACCAATGGATCGCCTTTTTAGTATGTGTCCAAGGAGATTTCAACCAAAGATGTTTGAACAGCAGGTATCAATTTGAAATAAATGAAAAACACACCTAGAAAGAAACACACCTAGCTATCGAAACATTATTATACTGTCGGTTTCAAGAAGTGTTATTCAAATAAGTGTAGCGGCTGTAAAATGTCAACCCGACTAGGTCCTACACGCTGTACTCATTCATATGTATTACAAGGTGAGCAGTTGCCAGAATGTATACCCTGTTTTGCACCGTTAACGGTCAAACATATCTTGTTGGAATGTGTAGACTTTGATCCTATGCGACAAAGATACTACACAGTTAATACTTTGAAAGAGTTATTTGATACTACAGATTTTAGTCTTGTTTTAGATTTCCTTAAAGAAATCAGACTTTATAAATCAATATAATATTTTCCTATATATATTAACTTGTTTACAATCCCGTTGGCGGGCATTTGTTGATTTACATATGTACATAGTTTATATTGCTACCATATTATCCCTTATTTGTAGATAGTTTATACGTTTACATTATTTTCAATTACTACTTCATTCCTTCATGTTTTTGCGCGCAATATGACCTATTTATGTGTCGACGTGCCGTTAAACATCATTCATTCATTCATTCATTCATTCATTCATTCATTCATTCATTCATTCATTCATTCATCCCGACTACCAATCAGTAGTGGTATTACTTACTCGTCTTACCAAAGATTACCAAACTCAATATGTGTGTCTTTAAAGCAGAATACCCCTTTAACTGGTTCTAGAGGGAAGATACGTGTTGTATCGTATATAAATACCTCCAATGAACACTCAATAAAACCGAGTCTGCTACTTTTCCGCCCTTGTGTGTATTTACATAATATGCACTAGCGTTTGTTTTGTGCTCGGCTACAAATCAGTAGTGTATATATATATTCACCAAAGAAACACATACCTTAATAAGAAAGTTAGCATCATTTGATCGCATGTGTTTCATAATGTGCCTTGCAAAACGTTATGTGTGTTTAGGGTAACCCGACCCTACCTATATTGCTGGTGAAACCTAGCTTTTTTTTTCCAATTTACAAGAAAAATAAAAACATCAAGGCTGTTTTGGGTATACAATGCTATGTTCCTATATATATATATATATATATATATATATATATATATATATATATATATATATATAAACAGTATTAGTATTATTCTATATATAATTTTTTATTATTCTGTGTGTGTACGTTTTTTCTTAGCTTTCAAACGTACTTTTCCTTCTAAATCTTGATAACATTTTCCATTGTATAAGAAATATTTTGTTTCTATTTTCTCTTCTTAATAATTCTGCCATTCTAGTGTTATATATAAACATGGTAAGGAAAGGAACTTAATAAGCATTACGCTTTCGTTTCAATCCTTTATTTGTTGTTATTGTATATATGCTTAACTTGTAAATACAATGAATAAAATATGTTTAAACTAAATGGTGTTTTAAGGGTTTTATTTGTCACTTACTGAATGCAGAAAAGTGGTGATCGTGGCAGATTCCATTGTCAAAGATATTCAACACATTGAAGGTGTGATCTTGAAAGCATTTCCAGGCGATACGATAGGCAGGTTAGGTGCCAAAATGTCTTATAGTTGTGTTCATCTTGATGATAGAGATTATATCGTAATACATGTGGAAACAAATGATGTGGCCAACAATGAGCCATTTGATAACATTATTTCAGACTATGCTTATTTGGTGGCTACTATTAGACGAGTTAACCCACAGATAAAAATATTGGTTTCGTCCATTTTACCAAGGCCAATCGACCACACCTCGAAGCTAGGATAAAGAAAATAACTGATCAACTAAGGAATGTTATGAGTAAAGACGTGAACTTTACATTTGTACGTTCATATATCTCATTCACATCTTGTGGTTCTTTCAGAAGATACCTTTTTGCAAAGCGTGACGGAGGTTTACATCTAAATATGCAGGGCTCAATCAAATTAACCAAGTTTTACTTGAAAGTTATTGCCACGGCAAGGGAGAGTACTCGTTAGTTCCATAGGGTATTTTAGGCGTTTTAGCAGAATGTTAAATTCTCAGCGTATCTTAACAAGGAATGGAATTTATTGTATATAGTTACACATGTATTCACCAATACTGTTGAGTTACAAGATGCTTAGGATTAGTGCTAACTAAAATGTGCTTCTATAATGTTTCAGAATATTACCACAAGATTAAAATTTGAGCGTTATGTTGAAGTAACACGGTAAGATCTGTGTTCTCGTACTAAATTAGTTATAATCTATTTTGATATTCTGTGTTGTGGGTAATTATTAGTTACCGTTTTGTTTGTTCGTCAATTTTTATTTTTGTTTGTTTTTGCTTCATGCTTGTTTTTATGTTTGCCGGATGGTTGGCGTATTTTGAATATTAAGTACTTAATCATTACTATTACTTATTATATTTTCTCACTCGGGAAATTAAATAAGACACATTAAAGTATATATATAGGAAAAACATTGACTTGTTGATTTATTCTAATTCCATTATTCTAACCAGTATATAATTAAGTTACGATAATTGGCTTATTTTAATAAACATATTAAAATGATACATTATAAAACGCAACATTTCTACTCCTATTTATATTAAGTTGTTAGTGTATTCGTCTTGATATCACCTTTATCAGTACTTATTGGTATACTGTATAAGGGGTTAATCCGTATCGGTATCTGATTGGCTCTAAATTGTAGTATATAATAAAAATTATACCCGCGTAAATCATTGTTCGACATTTTCTGAGTGAAAAGACAGTTTTTGTATGTGTCAAAATTCCCTCCCAACCCAGCCTAATTTTAGTTAGGGTTTGTTATATGTTTTAAAAGTAAAGTTTGTTAATGTATATGTCATGGTTGTAAACCTATATATCACCTTGGTCAATTTATATACGTATCTATCTTTGTGATAACAAGTGTATTAATTATTTTAATTAGAAACGTTTTTTGGTGAAGAATGCAAGCACAGTAGTAATACGGACCGTAGTAAACAATAATGGCGGGTTTTTTCTTCAGTCATGAAAAAATGTAAAAAAATGTATTTATGAGCAGGTAAACCTGAGGTAAACGCCTGAATGTGACATGATTGAGCTGTATAATACAAAATGAACTGTTAATATTACGTTTCCACGATTATACATGATTATGAGCCACACTGACTATACCTGGATCAATGCCTACCAGCAGATCCAAAAGTCGGCGGAATAAATCATCGCCTAGTCAAGAGAAGTCAGTCGAACGGCATAGAGGCTTCAAACAGCATAAACTACTTACTAACGATCCAGGGTTCCAAGAATCCTCAGACTTATCAGATACGGAATATTATAGTGATATAGGTGACATTCATACACCCAGAGTTACACCCCCACCCACCCCACCCACCCCAATCACCATGGGTAATCTATCACAGGCAGACATTGATGAGATTGTAGCCAAACTGGCCCCTATCCTTGCTAAAGAAATCAAGGCTCAGCTAATGATAGAGGTGAAAGAACTGTTGGAATGTGAGACAACCAAAATACTTGGTGAGTTTGAGATGCTGCGTTCAGAAAACAAAACGCTAACGAGCGAATTGGCACAAACCAAACGTGAGCTTGATGAACTTGAACAGTACGGCAAGCGTATGTGTCTCGATGTGTCGGGCATACCTGGGGATACTGGCGTCTTCAGCGAGAATGTCGAGGCCAAACTCTTAGAGCATGCTAAGAAAAGTAAGATACCCCTACACAGCAGTGATATTGATAGGTGCCACAGGAAGGGCAAACCAAAAGATAACTATAATCGCAAGGTGATTATTAAATTCACCAATTCCAAGGCGAGGCAACGTGTCTACCAGGCTAGGAAAGACCTTGGCGATGGGATCTTTGTCCAGGAAAATCTTACCCCCCTACGCGAGAAATTGAGCTACGAGGCGCGCCAATTGAAACGAGCTGGCACTCTTATAAACACTTGGGTTGCAGGTTGTATGATCAGGGCTAAACTTCCAGGCAATGATGGTAAAATCATTATCATCAGGGACATGATTGACATACAATGTATTAAGGAAGGGAAGCCGCTCCCGGAGTATTAGTTCCATCATGTGTTGCATTGAGAACTGAAACAGTGTTTGTTTACGTTTGTGTGTTGACCGTGTTGACATTTGTGCGTTAACCTAATCTGACCTATATTCATCGATAGTATTTACAACAATCTATATCGCACTACATTATAATACAGGTACTCTTACCTGTGTAAATACTGTGTAGCAGACGATAGGTTATTTATCCAATAATCCAATTTTTGTCAAATTTACAAGCAGATAGTTCATTAAAGTCATCATTTGATAACAATAAATTATACACTAATTGTGACATTTAAATTCTATTTAAAGACACACAAAAGTCATTTTAAATTATTGTAATAATAGTTAATTATTTCTCTAGTTATCACTCCATTCTTGGTCGAACAATTTAACATGGATAACAATATACACGCTCAGTACATGAGTTTCATTGAGAACTGTAACAGTGTTTGTTTACTTTTGTGTGTTGACCTAGTCTGACCTATATTCATGGATAGTAATTTATAATAATAATTATTTATTTCGCTATATTCATGGATAGTAAATTTTTATAATAATAATTATTTATTTCGCTAATCACAACTTCATTCTTGATTGAGCAATTTAACTTGGATAAATGTACACACTCAGTACAAATAGGCTAAACTATAGCGCTCTAAGGGAAATAAATCCTACACTGTTTTGTTAACCTATTAACTGGATCTTTCTCGCTTCATGTCAAACTGGCTTTATTTCTAACCGGCCGGGATTTGTTTTACATTATTTATGTGTTTCTTTTACTGTCACTAGATTTAAATGATAATTGAGGTATTAATTATGTATGAAATTATACTTGTGTGTTGTTGAATCATAGCATATAGTGATAAACATACCGAAGTTATGCGGTTTTGAATTTATACATTTTTGACAATTATTTGAGACCATATATATATATATACTCTCGTCGGACCTACAGGCCTTTGACTGTCGGTGTCAATGTTATTTTCGGATGTTAACATTATTGAAGTATTCACTTTGTTTTGTAAACCCATTCAATTTTCAATATTTTAGTTAGCGATCTTTACAGAATCTCATATCTGGATAATTATAATAAATCGCGATCGTGCGTTAGCGGCTTATGTCATCCATTGACTTTTGTTAATACTCTAAGGGAAATACATCCTACGCTGTTTTGTTAACCTCGTAATTGGAGTCTTCTCGCTTTAATTAAAAAGTGTGCTCATGCTCGCTTTTTTCACTAACATATATTAAACCGGCCAGAATGTGTTTAACATTATTGTTTTTTCTTTTCCTTTTACTGTCACTAGATTAAACTAATAATTGTGGTATTAATTACGTATGACATTATACATGTGTGTGGTTTTTTTTTCTTTTTGTTTTGTGTGTGTGTTTTTTCTTCAGGTTGCCATCTTTGTCACTTGCATGTTTTTTATGTTCGTCGCTGTCGTTACTATCCTGTGTCTGTTTTGTCCTTTGTATCCCTGCTTTGGTTCCTTGCTCTACGTTGCCCGGGTCCGTTTACGCCTTTTCAATTTATTACTTGATTTAAACCTCTTGCCTCTCTGTACTAATTTGTATGTGACTTTATTCCCCAATAGGTAATGACCTAGGCTTATACAGAGCGGCAATTGGTTTATACTACAATAGGGGACATGGAAATGTAAAATCATATACATTTGAACTAAATTATTTCAGCATCCTACTCCATCTTATCGTGTTTACATTAGTTAATTTTCGGAAAAAGCTAAACTACCTTATTTTAACAGTCGTTGATAGCGTTTTAAACATAAACTTTGCATTAATGGCCTATTTGATTGTACAAAATTCAATATGCTGTAATTTAGGTCATGGGGTTGATAAGGATTTATCTTTTTAATTCTTGATTATATTAATTACTCTGTTATTACGAAACAGTTGCTTTTACTAGCTGGAGATATTGAAGTAAATCCAGGACCCAATGAGTTTGGCAATCAATGTTTTTCAATAGTGCACCATAATATACGAAGCATACGAAACAACTTAGAATATATTACTGACAATTACTGGCAATTTTTGTGATTTTGATATCATCACCTTTACTGAAACCCATTTATTTCATGATGTACCTAACGACGTGCTAGAGTTGACCGGTTTTGACAAATCATTTCGTAAAGACAATACTTCACATTCAGGTGGAATGTCTAACATTTTGCAATTCTCACCTCAAACCTACTAGATTATTGGAATTAGTAATAATACTGCCGGAATGCATTCAAGTGCGTGATAAACATAACAATTTTATTATTTGTACGGTTTACATATATGGAACTATAGGCGTGCCGATTTTCAAAATTTAAATAATCTTATAATATCTACCGATTGGTCTTCTTTAAATATCGGAACAATAAATGAAGCCACTTAGTCATTTGAGACTATTTTTCGACATCTAACAAAATCGTGTATCCCGACTAATTTAGTGACCATCAGACCAAACGATAAACCCTGGTATAATAGCGAAATCCGTCGTACATCACGTCAACGCGATCGGCAAAAACGTATTTCATTACATTCTGGAAAAAATTCTGATTGGATCAAATTTAAGAAATTACGCAACAAACTCAATAATATGGTAAAACATGCAATAGAACGATTTTATAACAATTTGGAATTTTCAATGAATGACATAAGCTCTTCAAATCCTCGTGATTACTGGAAGATTGTTAGAATGATCGTAAAATTTTTTTCAAAGAATCAAAATAAAATTCCTCCACTATCAAATGATAAACAAGAATTGTCTATGTCTGACGTAGATAAGGCTAACGTTTTAAACAATTATTTTGTATCTATATCTACAATAGATGATTCTCAAACAAACCTTCCTGAACTCGTTTTACAAACAAATAGTACATTAAAAGATATTAATATCATAGAAAAAGAAATAACTGATGTTTTAGCAAACCTCGCTGTTAATAAAGCTAGCGGTCCTGACGACATAAGTCACAAAATACTCAAAGAAACTTGTAAATCTATTTGTAAACCTTTATGTATTATATTTAATAGATCTATAAGAGAAAATGTGTATCCTACATAACCGAAATTAGCTAACGTTATGCCGTTATTTAAAAAAGGTGATAAATCTCTGCCGTCTAATTATAGACCCATTTCGTTGATCAGCTGTGTTGGTAAAGTAATGGAAAGAATCGTTTTTAAACATATTTACAATCATCTACATTCAAATAATATTATATATAAGAATCAGTCAGGTTTTCTCCCTGGTCATTCTACCGTTTATCAACTTATTGACATTTATAATCAGATCTGCAAAGCATTCGACGAAAAAAAATCCACAGGTATGATATTTTGCGACATTTCTAAAGCGTTCGATAGGGTGTGGCATAAAGGGTTATTATTCAAACTTAGACAATATGGAATTTCAAAAAAAAAATTAAACTGGATAGCGAACTACCGCAAAGATCGACAACAACGAGTCTTCGTTGGGCCATCTTTTTCAGAAACTAAAGCTATTACTGCTGGTGTACCCCAGGGGTCTGTCTTAGGACCTCTGTTATTTTTAATTTACGTAAACGACATAGCCGACTCGTTAATCAGCACTACCAGACTTTTCGCTGATGACAGTTCATTGGAAATAGTGTTAAATTCAGATCTCAATAAAATTTCAGACTGGGCAAAACAATGGTTAGTAAACTTCAACCCCTCAAAAACGGAAGTAATGTTTTTCACTCTAGGTAACGTTAATCGTCCTTCAATTGTTTTTGATAATACTCGTTTAGAATGTGTTGAACATTATAAGCATTTAGGGTTAACTCTTAGTAACGATGGTAACATGGCACAAACACATTTCTAATATAATTACATCGGCTTCGAAGGTTCTAGGATCCATGCGTCTAATAAAATATAAACTTAAACGTCCTACACTTAATCAAATATATATATCTTACTTAAGACCTTTGCTAGAATATGCGTCAATTGTTTGGGATAGTTGTACAGCATATGAAAAGGATTCACTGGAACGAGTTCAGTATGAAGCTGCGAGAATAGTAACTGGTCTTACTCGCTCTGTTTCAATACAAACACTTCTTAAAGAAATCGGCTGGGTGTCTTTGTCAGATCGCCGAATAATTCAAAAATTAATATTAGTTTACAAAAACAAGCACGGCCTTTTACCGGAATATTTAAGCGGGTTATTTCCTCCAACTGTTGCAACTTTAAACGAAACAGATGAAATTTATCCTTACAATCTTCGAAATTCAACTAACTTAATAACCTTACCACGACGTTTGGAAATTTATTCTAGATCGGTATTACCTTCCGCCATTAAGCTGTGGAATGACCTTGATATTTCACTAAGAAACGCTCCGTCTCTCGCGTCATTTAAATCCAACCTAAATACCAAATGTAAGTCTCCCCTTGTACCAATTTTCATTTTACATAGCGAACGTTTTTATGCAGTACACCATGCACGTATTAGAAACAAATGCAGCAATTTAAATTTTGACCTTTTTAGCAATCACCTGGGGGAAGATCCCAACTGTATATGTGGAAACGGAATTGAGGATGCTGAACATTTCTTGTTTAAATGCAGTCAATTTATTAATGAAAGAATTCAATTATTTCAAAGAACACGTACATTCCATCCTCTAAGTACAACAAAACTCCTATTTGGCAGTGATAATCGAACAGACGAAGACAATTTAGCTTTATTTACAGAAGTTCAAATTTATATAAAACGTACTCGCCGTTTCTCTCTTAATTAATATGTACCTGTCCCCTGTGATGTTGACGTTGAGGAGCAGGTTATGGGCAGGGTTGGCGAGGGTGGGAACCATGCAGGGATGTTTGGTCGAGACAGCTGTGGTCGTGATGATATTATTCTTCTCATAACATTTTTTTTTTTTTCGCTTTCTTTAATTTGAATTAATTTAGTTAGTTATTTGTTAACCCCGCCATTTTAGTTTAATAAACGTAACATGTAACGCTGTGGGAAGGACTGTAACTAATGTTGGAATAACTTGTAGTCCAACCCAATTGCTTTGTTTCCATGCTTATTATGCCACTGTTTATATATATGTGTATTGTATAATGAAGCTTGCAATACAATATTATTAAACTAATACGGACCGTCAGTAAAGTGTTTTCATTTGCTGAGACCGCGTGTCTTGTAGTTTGACTGTCAGTGAATTGTTTTCATGCACTGGGTTAAGACTCGTCTTCACTCAACAACGGATATCTATGTTTATTGTGGATTTAAAGTCTGATGTAGACAAATTAATTTGAGAAAGCGGAGTCAGCAATTGAATTGCCTAATTTAAGTTATGATTTGTTATGTATTAAGTGGCATGTGTGTGAATGTATAAGTCACGCTTGTAAATTTATGTCATGTTTGTAATTTTATATGCGTATTAATTATTATGCTAGAAAGCTTATTGAGCATTTTACTTAGAAACTTTTTTTGGTGAAGAATGCAAGCACATTGGTAAAACGGACCGTCAGTAAAGTGTTTTCATTTACTGGGTCTGCGTGTCTTGTAATTTGACTGTCAGTGAAGTTATTCACTGAGTTAAAACTTGTCTTCACTCAACAACGGTTATCTATGTCATTGTGGAATTAATGTCTGTGGTAGACATATTAATTAAAAAATAAAGTCAGCAATTGATGTGTGACTTTTAAAAATCCGTGGTGGATTAATAGGCATGTTTATCTGTACTTATATTCACATTATATGGTATATAGTTATCATACGGATAATAAGGTCTTGAACCGATTGTTGGTACATGTACTGGCGTATTTTGAATATAAAGTACTTAATCATTACTATTACTTATTATATTTACTCACTCGGGAAATTAAATAAGACACATTAAAGTATATATATATAGGAAAAACCTTGACTTGTTGAATAATTCTAATTCCATTATTGTAACCAGTATGTAATTAAGTTACGACACTTGGAATTATTTATTTTTAACATTGGAAATAATATGACAACAGTTGATCTCAGTTTAATACTTGAAATCAAATATTTTATCTTTTCTTATAAACGCTTAAATACACCATTATCTATATTAGCATTCAAAATCAGACATGTATTTATATAAAATACTTAAAGAAATAGCCACTATGAACAACAGTCTTGAACTTTTTTATGAAAAATGGCAAAAATATAAAATATTTTTGAACCTTTCTAAATGATACTTAGAATGAGTATCCATATTTATTATATTCCGTAATATATAATATATATGTAAATATTATGACTATATATTATTGAAATAAAGTGATAAAAGTATTATATCATACAAACAGAACGCGTTTATATATAAAGGCCATTTTTGCCTGAACCAAGACAGAGACACCTTCACAGTGTTATTCCTTTCAATCAATACTTGTATTTATCCTGTGAGAGGGGCTGCATGGAGGGTAATTAACATAATAAGAAAAAAAACTTAGATTTCACTTTTTATTCTTTCAATTTTTTCTTTTTTTCTTAGGATTGGTATAAAGACTATTCAACAATACTTCCCCTTAATATTAAAATTATTAATACATATTTTTTGTGATGTTTAACAACTCTTTTTAAGGAATTTGTTGATGAATTATTGTAACAGCTATAAGTTAATAAATCTCCATATATACATGTATTGATTTAAAATATATTATATTGTAAGATGTGCGGTGGGATGGTCCTCCACGATCTATCATAAACCTATGTACGGGAAGAATAAATGCACAACTAAATTGAGCAAAGTTAAAAATCTAGGTCATGTATATATTTCTCAATAAATCTATTTACCAAGTGTTTGTTTACTATTCAAGAAAAGCATGCACTAGACAGACGTGTAAATATATCACACAGTAAGTGTCGTGCAAAAATATAAAGGAGTATTTGAGTTCTATTTATTTATTTTTATAAATTTTACATGCAATACATGTTCTATAAGCAAAGTAAACTGGCAGTTCAAAAGGTAATGTTTAACAAGAAGCCTACAGGAGAGCTGCGAAATTAAAATATCGTTTACGGTATAGAACTATGCTGGTACGACTGCGCTTGCGCTTTGCCGAGATCGAAATTTCTAAACAAATTGTGTCATGTTAATTTTCATGAAATTCATGAAAGTTGCATGCAGCTTGCTGTGTACAGTTTGATTTTATTATGTTTTCTTGTTTGAACAGATAGAAACTTTAATTTAATGTTTTACTAACATTTGTCTAAGTACGAAAAGGGGCATACTTTCCTCAAATTAAGTAACATAGGTATGAAACTTCTGTGTGGCATGTCCTTTATTGATGATGAACACCTGTGTAAAGTATGATGCCATTCTGTCGTCTGGTAGAACAGATAGAAGGATTGTGTGTGGCATGTTCTCTATTGATGCTGACCACCTGTGTAAAGTTTGATGCCATTCTGCCGTCTTGTTGAACAGATAGAAGATTTAAAAATTAAAATGTTGACCAACATTTGCCTAAGGACAAAAATGAGCATAATATATTAAATATGTTGCAGAGTTATGGAGCGTGGCATGTTCTTATTGATACCTAACACATGTGTGAAGTATCATTGAATTCTGTCGATACCAGCTTACATACCGTTGTTAAACGTTGTACAGTAATCTAGAACTTCTTAAGTTCCAATATTTTGTTCTTAAACTATCAAAAACTGTTCATTCTACTTATCTTAAGCGTGATAGAATTGGTATCTACAGTGTATGACTGTCATAGGAGTGCCAGGGAGAGAAAAATGAAATTGAGCAAAAAAAAATCATAAAAACTTTTTTATTAGGTATATAGTAACGTTATGTATATATTGGTCAATCGGGACAACTTATGCATAGATCATACATAAAAGAATATTTTAAGATTATTTGCTCACTTTTTTCTCTCTCATATTTCAACATTCGTACCCAGCTATTTCGTACCCAGTTTGAAATTATAGATATATTATTTTTCTCAGAAATAAGCACGTGACCTTTGTATATTATTACTTTTCTGAGTAAAAGGATGAAAGATCTTTGTTTTCTGACAGTTTTAAAAATATATATTGAGCAGATCTTTTTTAAATAATAATAAAACAAAATCATAATTTAGTTGTTGTTTTTTTCAGTAGAGTTCATGAAAATCGTGCAAATACATTTTGTATCAACTTGCGTATACTTTACTTTTTATTTTTTATAAATCAACACCTCTCACCGCTATAATCGTAGGTTCGAGTCCCGCTAGCGCCACACGATTTTATATGTAAGAAAGTTTGCCAGTTACTTGCGGAAGGACGGTGGTTCTACTCATGTATCTGAGTTCTGCTGAAATAGCTGAGGTCTTCCTCCACCATTTAAACTGGCCGCCATTTATAACCTTATTGATGTGTTGAGAATGGTGTATAACACCATGCAAAAAAGAAAATTAAAAAAATCGACACGCTGTTATTTTTTTTTAAATATTCCTATTCCTGATTAAGACATGTTTCGGTCTTTTCCGTAAGGTATCATTCTCGCATACAAGACGTTCTAAATGTCTTCGTACGGGGTTTAGATCGCAGGACCGGAGAATGCCCGGTCTAGTGATGATATAGAAAAGTGATATCGTCACCTGTGTGTCGCCGTGGTCATGTTATTTACCCTTGAGCAAGGTACATAATCCACATTGCTTAGTACTGGTTCTACCCAGGAAGCCATCGAGAATGATTAATATAAGTTGCAAGAACTTGTGTCACAATCGATATAAAACAAATAAGTTTAAACTAAACTAATCAATAAGAGCACTCTCATTATCAGATGTGTCCACATATATCTTTGAGGATGAAGGACAGGTGGAAAATGTGACCTTTTATTTCCTTGAAGGATGAGTGGGAAAACACTTAATCTACGTTGTGTGTACTGTATATACAGTGGCGGAACCACTTACAGTGGTGGAACCACTACGTTGTTTGTACTGTATATACAGTGGCGGAACCACTCTCTGCAACAACCGAAACGCAAATGGTACGGAACGGGGCGCGAACTAAACGGAGCGGATCTAAGCGCCAACGATACGGAACGGAATGCGAACGCTTACAAGTTACGATTTCTATTGTTTACTAACACTACCAGTCAATGTCAAATTATAGAATGATTTAAAGACATTTAAAGCATTGAATTAAAACATGGGCGGATCCGGGGTGGGGGCGCATCCGTCGCGCGCCCACCTAAAATCTTGAAATATATGAAAACTCACTTGAAAGCACATTTTGTGTTTGTTTGTTTTTTTGTTGTTGTTTTTTATTGTCAAATCTCTTTTTAATAATTACGCCCCGCTAATGCCCCTGTAAGAGGTGACAATACTCCTTCTAAGTATCGTTTAGGAAGGTTCAAAAATATTTTATATTTTTGCCATTTTTCATAAAAAGTTCAAGACTGTTGTTTATAGTGGCTATTTCTTTAAGTATTTTATATAAATACATAAGTCTGTTTTTGAATGCTAATATAGATAATGGTGTATTTAAGCGTTTAAGAAAAGATAAAATATTTTCTTTCAAGTATGTAAACTCTTTATAAACAAATCGAAACGAAACGGTAAACGGATACATCGGAACTGAACGGAGCGCGAACGAAACTGAGCGGAGCGCAAACGAAACGGAATTTGTGTTGCAAAGAGCGTTTCCACCACTGTCGTCACAGAAAAACAAAAGAAACCAGTGAGGTATGCTATATGCAGTAGTCGGTAATGTAATAATAAAAAAATACCAGCTCAAAGAATAAGAAACAATATACATATATTTTAACATCATATTTTCAGATCTACATGTACAAAACGCAAAGCTGCTGAAATAACCAAAAAACATTTATAACAACAATATTAAAACAAATGAACCCTTCAACGAATAAGTAGACCTATTATTGATTTTGCGAAAGTGTAGACCCAGTTCAGTCTGAACATCCGTATAGTATAATCAGGGTCTACACTGCTCGCTATTTAGACAGTTAAACATCCTAGAAGTGTCTACTGAACAGTGTAGACCCTGGTCAGACTACACGGATGGGCAGGCTGATCTGGGCCAACACTGGATGCAAAGTCAATAAGACCATGGATGGCTCAATGTATCGACTGACTTAGATCATATGGGAATGTAGGACTTTTTTGACAAAGACACATGTATATGCATAAAAAAACTATCGTAATTGAACACACCGCACGTGCTTGCTTTAACCCTTTCCCTCATGTAAACGCTTTACGACGCCTAATGCGACCAGTGTAAAACCAGTTCAGCCTGCGAGTAACTCAGGCTTTACACTGTTCGCTGCTCATCAATACATTTCTCCAAACTTGTGTAACATAAATGGATAAATATACACTTCTCAAAACTGCTAACTACACCGCTCACGTTTTGGGTTATATATATCGATGGGTTGAATGTTTTTCAATAAAATAAAAATTTGTCTCATATAGTGCAGATTTGTGTTATTTGTTTATTTAATTACAAACAACTATGAAATAATGATATTAACAAAATTATTCATATTTTAAATCGGTGTAGTTGGCTGTTTTGAAAAGTGTATAAAACGTGAGCGGTGTAGTTAGCAGTTTTGAGAAGTGTATATAGCAGACGACATTATAGAAAAACTGCAGACGACATTATAGAAATACAGCAGACGACATTGAGAGGGAAAGGTTATGGTAAACGACAAAAAGTAAGACTAAATACAAGGAATAATTAAATATGTATTGTAATGTTTTGTAAAAAATATTTAGTCTTAGGTCTTGTTTTTCCCGAAACACATTTCGGTTCATTTATAGAGACGAACCCAGTCGGAACGTCAGGAAGGGTAAAATTTAAATTCGTTTATGATTTCTGTTGTTATTGAATACGTGCTCTAAGATAGACGGATACATAAATATTCAAAGTTAAGCGATCAAAAATCCCAATTGACTGTCGAATCCCGTGTCTTCATTAGTCGCAAATGTCATTGTACTCAGCAATTGTCATTGTACTAATATCGATAATAATATAGGTGAAGTTTAGTATACAAAAACGTTAAAAATAACAAAACCGTTAGTACGACAATTATTACATTAATACCCTTCATTATATATAACCTATAAATA
Source organism: Cyrtodaria siliqua (assembly GCA_037043455.1). Classification (NCBI taxonomy): domain Eukaryota; kingdom Metazoa; phylum Mollusca; class Bivalvia; order Adapedonta; family Hiatellidae; genus Cyrtodaria; species Cyrtodaria siliqua. The sequence continues at coordinate 36,759 of JAWPHD010007283.1, forward strand.
GACGCGTTCTCATTGGTCGTTTAGTAAATTAGCTATTCATTGAAAGAACATAAAGGTGATATGCACTAGTTGGAAAATGTACATGTACCTCTTTTCGATAATATTGACCAGTTTTCTGTTGGGAAAGTGTTATGCACCTCATTTTCGATAATATTGACCAGTTTTCGGTTTGGAAAGTTTTATGCACCTCCTTTACATAATATTGACCAGTTTTCGGTTTAGTTATTCAATAAATCATATATGTTGTACATGATGTTGATATGCACCAGCAAAAAAACCATATTGATTATTTTTATGGTGCATCCACATCATGTACAACTGTTGAACAATGACATTTTAAACTGATAGTGATTGTAATAAATAAAATAGTCGGGAGATTATCTGTGAGACTGGATAAAATAAACGCAATCATTAGGTGATCAATAAGAAAATAAATGACTTAGCTTGTAATTACTACAATTAAGGAATTTACTTCCATTTCATGAAAGCGAATTCCTTTTTTTTTTTGCATGGTGGTTTACGCCATTTCTCAACACATTAATTAGGTTATATATGGCGGCCAGTTTGACTGGTGGAGGAAGACCACCTCCGATATTTGAGCAGAATTCAGATATCTGAGTAGAACCACCGTCCTTCCGCAAGTAACTGGCAAACCTTTTCACATATAAAATCGTGTGGCGCGAGCGGGACTCGAACCCACGACCGTAGCGGTGAGAGATCTGTGATCTTGAGACAAGCGCCTAAGTAGACCACTGGACCACGGACGATCCCAGCGAATTCTTAAGTGGTTACATAAGATATACAAGCAAGGTTTTACGCAAGCGTAAAATAGCTGCCAAGAGAAAATAGCATTTTATTATATACTTTCCAGTGAAATAGTGGATTTTATGATTAAAATAAAACCTTATATTTTCATATGTAAGAACATAACATATTTTCACTCAGAATGACGTCATGCAACTGTTGACGTTGTTTACGTTGTTGACTTATTGACGTCATAGGTTGTGAGTATACAATAAATAGAGTATTTGTTGGTTTATCGTGAATTTAAAGCACTCGTGAAAATATAAGTTTTCTCACTTCTCGATGAAAATAAATCCTATATTCACTCAAACCAACACATATCCGCAATATATCTGGGTAGGAACTGGGGACAAAGTTTAACATAATAACAGATCAAGTCACGTGTGTTAAAACAATATTGAGAAAGGAAAAACGTTGTCACGAAGACGTAATCAAATATAGTTGGCAGTAAGATTTCATCAAAGTGGATTTCAAAAGACGCGTATATATGTTGAATGACCATGACACATATTTCAGTATCTGAAACACGACCCCTACATGTCACATGATGATCAATATAAATTATAGCACCATTACATTTATAACAAATTTCAAGATATCTTAACAAAATAAATAGCAACAACCTTTCGCATTTCATTTCTAGGCAGATTTATTTTAAAGAAGAGTAGATAACTACATGTACCTCTCACTACTTGTATCAGCAGTTATGTCCCTTCTCTAACACGTTTCTAAGCTACCAGTTCTATAACTGTGTTCGACACTTAGAGGAAAGTGGCGATCAGAGCCGAAGATAGCCGGATATACTCTAAAGAAGAAAGCAGTTGCGTCCGAAACTGTCAGGTAAATTTTCCTCACATAAATCAGAGATACAGTCTGTTATCTATATCTATTCATGAATAAACAAACAAACTTCATGAACACTTTCATGGGTATACTTTGAAAATAAATCTTCTAATATATTTCATTTTAAGACAGAATTCATTATGTCGAGTGCATATTTGCACAGACATATTACTGAGCAGAGCTCGGCCGGCGCAGCCGGCCGACGATGATCGGCTAATGGTAACACATGTGCAAATGTTGAAATCGTACCTGGCTGGGCAAAAAAACTGTGTCGCACCGGAAGCGCCGCCATTGATGAAATTGTGTTCGGCAATTTCGGATTTTTTCCTCAAATCATCAGGGGATCAGTCTGTTTCACTTGGACGATTGTCTCTTTTCGTAGTTTGGAGTATTCGTACTAGTTCGGCTTATCCCGTCACAAGTAGTTACGAATGAAGCGATATTCATTAAAAAAATGCTTATCATTAGAAGTTGTTTTATTATTTGTTATTGGTTGTCAAAATTAAACTAATTAAAAAATTAAAAAATTAAAAATTTCAAAATTTCAAAAAAATTAAATTTCAAAAAATTTAAAATTCCAACAATTTCAAAATTTTCAAAAAATTTAAATTTCCAAAAATTTCAAAATTCAAAAATTTTAAAATTCCAAAATTTCAAAATTCAAAAATTCAAAAATTTCAAAATTTCAAAATTCCAAAAATTTCAAAAATCAAAAAATTTCAAAATTTCAAAATTCAAAAATTTTAAAATTCCAAATTTTTCAAATTTCAAAAAAAAATTCAAATTTAAAATTCAAAATTTCAAAATTTCAAAAATTCCGAAAATTCAAAATTTTCAAAAATTCAAATTTCAAAATTTCAAAAATTCAAAATTCAAAATTTTCAAAATTCCATGAATAATTTGATTTAATAATAAAATAATTGTTGCCTTTTAGGTTCGGTCATAACGTTTTAGGTTAGGTTCGGTGTTGTATTTATCGACCTGAAAAAAGTGATATCGACCGAGGCGATATCAGGTCGATAAATAGAGTTTAATAGCCAGTGTTTTTGAGATACGGGAAATATTTCCCGAGGAAGAGAAATGGCCCCGATATAAGAACGAGTGCGGAGAACGAGTTCTTATATAGGGGCTATTTCTCTACCGACGGAGATATTTTCAGTATCTCAAAAACACTGGTTATTAAACTATACTCGGTAAAAAAGTTTTGGACCAGGGTATATAAAGTCATATAAAAATAAAACTAGTGGACAAAATTGAAGTATCTTTTTTTAGTAACCAAGGTCTACCCTACCCGTTTAATTTGGTACCAGAAACATTAAAGATTTGATTTTAAAAAAATATCGCGAACACACAAAGGGTCTGTAAAAAATGTTGCAAAGTCCATACAAAGTTACAGTTACGGACACATTCGAGTAACCAATAAAAAGATTATTATTTTTTCGCAAACTTTCATTGTAAACGATAATTATTGTTGATTGTTGATCTATTGTGAATTATCAACTGAGATAATAAGGGCTATGGTCGAATGTCATGGTTCAGCAATCATTGTACGGGTTCGAACAATGCCATGGTCCAAAACTTCTTTTACAGAGTATATATATTACATAATTTAAAATGATTTTATTAATATTTCTAATGATTAATGCCTTTTTACACCAGAACGCCAAGACGACGTTACGTCATCCAAGACGACGTTACGTCATACAAACAAAACAAGTGGAACCGGAACTCTTCGTTAATTTCCGTAATCGTTATTTCCTAGTGGCGGAATCTGACGATGATGTCCGTAAAAATCAGAACGTCATTTGGCATTCCCGCCACTGACGCAAAAGGCCGAACAATGTTCCGTACTGGGAAATATCTCCCACTGGGCAAACGAGTAGATATAGCTTTTCTATTCCCAGTATTTCCTATACAAATCACAGACAAATATGTAATATATACACATATCGACCTCACTAAAAGGCAATAATTTTATAATATTGCTGATAACAGGATTGGCATGGAGGAGTTAGTCCAAATTTACCACAGTCCTGACATGACCAAACTTTAATACGAGAGGGAAATGATAAATGGTCAAGGGTGGGCCACAGCTTGTGAGATTGAAACTGTGTCTACCATTTTAGGCTACAACATCAATGTAACATGAGTTTGGTGCAGAGCAATATCACATGTATTCTTTTTCAACCAATGAAGGAGAATTGTCATGTACAACCATTGACTTACTTTTGAAAAATAAACAGTTTCAAGTTCTAATGACGCTGATAATAGTAAAAGTAAAAAGCGAATATCACCCACCGAAAACACGCATGGCAACAACAGAGCAAACATAATTCAGAAAATTATATTAGTACACCATATACTGAACCAAATAAGGACTCAAATTCCAACTCTAATATAACCAATGACATCCAATCTTTATGTAGGAAACTAGGAATCAAAACCTCTTGAAAACGAAACACAGTCAGAATCAAAGAAAAGGGAAATGAGAAATAAACGGGAAAAAAGGTATATTATCAAAACATATCAAATAAATGACATACCAGAAGCTGCACCATTACAGTAAGATGAAAAATTCAACCTTGCTATGGGTGCTATACTTGCCTTTGAAATAGAACAGATGTCGTACCTTTTTTCTAAATGCGAAATTTGTCTAGAAAGAAGAACTGAATTGAAAATGTTCAATGACACTGTTTGTAGTAGCTGCCAAAAAGATATGTCTGATACAAAATAATTCTCTCTGGAAAACAATATAAACCCAGGAAAGGTGCCTCTTGAGTTGAAAGAGTAAAAATAAGATAATTTTCAAAATTTGGTTTTAAAATAAATCACACCGTAAATACCTTAACTTTTACAATAAACTTGGTTGAACATCTATGATAAAGACGAAGCGTCTCCGTGGTCGAATGGTTAACGACAATGCATTCTAAACCTTCACCTCTCATCGCTGCGGGTTCGAATTACACTGGGAGCTCGATTTGTAAGTGAGGAAGTGTCGATTCTTACGGATGACGGGAAGTTTACAGTACTGGTTCTACCCAGGAAAAATGGGTGGATGCCTCAAACACAAAAAAAATCGACCGTCATACTAGTATATAACCTTACATGTGTTGAAAATGACGTAAAACACCATACAAACAAACAAACTATGATAAAGATCGAGTTTGAGTTTACCACCTACCACAATTTAGAGGTGTGTCAAATGCCTAGGCCATTGCTTGGTCAGCTGATTTTGATGATCGAAATTATGAATAGTCAATTAATTTACTCATATGTTGATTGGCAAGAAACAAAAGATCGGTATTTTATCACAACAATATAGAATAATTATTAAGAATAAGAGTAAACTATTTGGTTTACAAGTTAAATTTTACTTGCGATCCGATATATCATGTGGGTATTAATTTTAAGAGCTCTGCTCGGTCTTAGGCAGTGCCTAAAATTCATATTAATAAATATGACATGTGGATGTTGTCATATAAGCTTTGTTATTAGGTCTGTGAACTTTGTTAATAAAAATAGAAACGTCAATGGGACGACTGTTTCAGTCTTCTGACTAAAGAGCATTCTTTATGTATGAACGTTCTATGTCAGTTATCAAAAATGCGTAATTGTATATAGAAGATCTTAAACTCGTTCCCATTTCATATAAGATTTATGAAACGAGTCATGAATTATTTTAATTTTAACGAGCCTTTTGGCGAGTTAAAATTAAAAATAATTCATAACGAGTTTCATAAATCTTATATGGAATGGAAACGAATTTAAGATCCTTTTTATCACATAACATTGCAATAAAATTAGTAAAAATTAATTCAGATGGACATAGAACCGCCACGACGTCAGACACACTTTAGCGCCAAAACGTCATAAAATATGTGACGTCGTAACGTCGCGTCTCACACATGACGTTGCGTATAAAAGAGTTCGTGTTTTACCTCTTTACAAAATAGCAGTTTACGCCAACTTTTTAACAAACCAACAACAATGTTTTGCATAACGTGCATTATTTGTATAAGCTGTCACAAATAGTAAGTTTATGACTCAGATCTGGGTGAATTTGTAATAAATAAAATAGTTTCAGTTAATAAACTTGCGTAGTGTTACAGGTTTAACTCAACCAATCAAAATCGTTCCAGGTTGTATTACACGTGAGTAATACAATAGAATATTAAATGGGTGTTCGACACTGCTAACAAGGGACGTTATGTGATAAATACTTATATCAAACCTACATCAGCCAAATGCGATCAAGCGGTCACCTCCCTTCAGATACCACGTACTGGCGACCGTTTTATTTATATTCCATGAACAATACATCAGAACCATGCAAGACACCACCTATTTAATAAGATCTCTTTTGACCTTTCTCTTTAGTGGTCTCATATACTAAGGACCTATAAAATTCAGCCGTTTATTTTTTCTTGCTTAGATATAATAAAGGGTATAACAGTTTTTAACAAACATGTATAACACTTAATCTTGTTAGGCTTACATCTTATGAAAACCTTCAAACAACAAACTCAACACATTTCGCGGCGCACTTCTGTCACGGATAACTTCCCCTTTTCCTACATCTTTTCTTTACTACTGATGAAGTAATTGATACCAACATACATTGATACCAACATACACTGATACCAACATTTTGGGTATTTTTACGTCATTTTACAGTCAATGATTGATATCAAATGAAATCCACATACTGTTGGTCGGCCGTGTTGGTTGAAGTGTTGTTAAAGATAGATGTCGAGATCTGCTATACATTTTTTTGTTTTGGTTAATTCCTCAAAGATAAACAGCTCGCCGTCGAGAACTATGATTGTAGAATGTAGTGGTACACCTTTTGTTATGCAAAAACCCTTACTTTTGTCTAATAATTTGTCTGAAAGACTGCATAGATATCGACCAACATGGCCGATTCTAGCCAACGCCGATGAAATGCCATCCTGTTGGACTTCGCTATACATTTGTTTGTTTTAGTTAATTCCTCGAAAATAAACAGCTCGCTGTCGAGAAATATGATTGAAGAATGTAGTGGTACACCTTTTTTGTTATGCAAAAACCTCAATTTTGTCTAATAATTGGTCTTAAAGACTGCATAGATATCGCCCTAAACGGCCATACATGCCGATTCTAGCCAACGCCGATGAAATGCCATCTTGTTGGACTTCGCTATACATTTTTTTGTTTTAGTTAATTCCTCATAAATAAACAGCTCGCTGTCAAGAAATATGATTGAAGAATGTAATGGTACACTTGTGTTATGCAAAGACCTTAATTGTGTCTAATAATTTCTCTTAAAAACTACATAGATATTGACCAAAACGGCCATACATGACCGATTCTAGCCAACGCCGATCCTGTTGGAATCAACTATATATGTTTTAATTTTAGTTTATTCCTCGAATAAAAACAACTCGCTGTCGAGAAATATGATTAAAGAATGTAGTGGTACACTTTTTGTTTATGTAAATGCTTTAATTATGTTTTATAAAATCTTAGTCAACCGATCATTGTTGTGTGCTCTTTTGGTTAATTACATATAATTTCCAGCAGTTGAACTGCGAACGACAACTTTTAATGTGTGTATCAATTAAGCACTTTCCGATGCATTTTACCATAAGAGTCCCGGAGATAGTAATTTTTGGCGGAACTTGAGCACCATCAGAGGTATAATGGGTTTTTTCAATTGAATGCTAGGAATGTGACAAACCTAACAGCATAATGCAACACTATGCAACACTACGCTAGAAGAAGTAGTCGCTCATGCATGCCTTTAATAAATTCGATATTATGTGATCACTGACAGAAAATGATGATGTGTGTTCGCTTACTGTGTAATTTACAAATATTGTCCTTGTGTGTTCGCTTACTGTTTAATTAACAAATATTCTCCTAAGTAAGTTCTTAGATTGTTTATGTATTAATACACGCTTCTCCGAGATTTTGATTATGACGCATTTGACAGACGATCAGTCGGTGTTTGTAAACAAAAGGCCGCTTAATCATTTGATGCCCTAAATAAGAAACAATGTTCAGAATAAAGGCAATTTACCCGTGGCTATTTGGCTGACCTAAGCAGGATGTTTGTTTAGATCAAAGAGGCCATAAATCACAAACACTGGCCACCGTGGTGTGTTGATATCAGATACATACCATAATTGCGTAATATTTTTTTTAATTTTCAATTGCATTTATATAATGAAGAAGAAGAGAAGAAGAAGACCTTTTATTGACTTAAACTATTACATAGTTTTTCATCATATAAACATACATTTTACAAATATAATTTGAACACAATAATAAGATAAGTACAGGTTCATTAATTTATGAATTAGTATGAAAAAAAAAGAAGAAAAAAAGATATATAACATGATTTTATTTTTATATATATATATAGGACTCAAAATCCTGTATCTAATACGGTACAATAGAACAATTGTATTATAGTGAGGATCAACGAGATTATAAGTTATTTATCATGGTCCGTCTTAAAGAGAATGCTTCTGAGATGTATTTGCTAAAATGGATAACATCTGCTTTGTTTGTTGACTGAATGAGAGCAATGAATTTAAACATACTAGGTCTATTACTAGGTCTATGGCTATAATATCGTTTTATATATTTACTTCTGATTGTATTATAAACAGGACTTATTAACGCAAAACGGAACTCGTCCTCTATATCATTAGTGTTACATATTTGACATATCAGTTAATGTATTTCTAACATTTCACGAGAGTACCTCCCTGTCTCGATCCTTAAATTATGAGAGTACAAACGTAATCTGCCTGTTTACAATACTGCGATCGCGCCTGGTATGCAGTACATCTAGAAAATTATCATATTTAAAATGGTGTTTAACAAAGTTGTACAGAGTTATTACTTTATTTTATTGATATGATTAAATATGGCGGACAGTGTAGTCGAACATTTTTATGCGCTTTGAAATTTTGTTGAAATTTTTGTTTTAATTCAGGATGTTTCGGCACCTAGACGAATCGGCACCTAGACGTTTCGGCATCAAACCATTTCGGCATCTATTTTAATTTTTGCCCTAAACGTTTCGGCACCTATTTATATTTCAGTATTTATATTTGAGCTTTGCCCCTCGGACCCCCTGACCGAGGGGCAATCGCCCCTTGGAACCCCATCGGGCGTACAGTCCAAATTCACCAAGCTACGCCCCTAATTACATTTCAAACTAATGATTTAATTAATTGAAACCAATGATTGAATTAATTTATTTTTTTGTAATAAAGTTGAGTAAATTAATTTTCGCACATTCATTGTTTTACGTCGGTTTATCGCTTCCTATAAAGTGTAGTGTTTTTCTCAGTTTTTGTTCTTCTTTGAAGATTGTAGCAGTGTTACAAATTTAAACATATTTGGCCTTTGTATGTAATATTTTCTGATATATTTCTTTCTAATATCATTATAAGCTGTACAAATAAAAACAAAGTGATGTACAACTAACGACACGCGCCAATATCTTGTTTGCGTACTGCATATCGTGCATATCGTGTAAAAACAACATTACCACGTACATTGAGAAATTGAAACACAGTGTGTTCATTATTATTATTATTATTATTATTAGTATGCACTTTTAAAGTATTCTGATATAATGCATTTAGTGTTTGTTATATCATGCTTGCGTTACTATAGCCTCGCTTCACATGATACATATTAAATTGCATATATTAGCATAAATAAGTTTTCTGAACTGATTTCGATTATTTAAAGATAAAGTTATTTAAACATGCAGACAAAACCGTCTTCATATAGATATTAAAATTAATAACTTCATCTCACGATGTCCCTTCGAATACTATTAAGAAACATTATACATTCCATACTGAACATGTGATTATGATTAATAAGAAAATACACACAAAGCAACAAACATCTGTTTCATTACCCATTAACCAAATGAATGTAATAATAGTCCTCAGTGCAGCAAAGTATTCATTTATACGATTTACTTAACTCAACACAACAAATAAGTCATTACTATCAGATGGACTTTGCATTCCTGTCGGAAATTGTTTTTTTTTGTATCCTCCCATTTCATTATCTAGTTAATTAAATTTGCTAGTTGATTGGAGCCAATTCTAAAAGCAATCATGTTCATGGACATATTTCTATTAAAAACATAAATTCGCAAATTAGCTCATCGATTTATTATTCCTGTATCAATGCTTGCACATGTTGCATAATTAATTAAATAAACATCAGAGATTTCAATTTGCTTCGTTATTCTACCAAACGTGCTGTTACATATTATTACCTATTGATTGTATTGCAACAACGATACATATAAACATATGGTAGTAAAGACGACGCGCCACCTGCTGATGAAATTGCGATGCCAGTAGAGTGAATATAATTGTAAGAAATGGTCACAAACAGTATAACAATAGAACTTTGACGTTAGGTAACTAGATGCTATATATATTTACAAATCATTGTGACATGTGGAATAAGTGTTAGTTCATTAGAAGAAGATATGCTGTGAGTCTGAACCAGTCATGTTATTCACTAAGGACATACTTAGTTACTTACAAAGTTACTTACTAAATTACTTACTTAGTCGATGTTGCGTATGCATTGTGAAATTGTTGTTTTGTTAAAAAAATAAAATATTCAAATAAATTTAAAATAATCATATGTGTAAGAACTAAGAAATATAAAAAGAAAGGACAGGGAAAGTAGCATTCAAGTAGGACAGTCAACCACAAAACACAGAAACAAAAAAAAATGGAAACAGTCAAACAAGAAGGCAAAAGTAATAATAAATGCAAACGACATCACAAACAGAAAAGGGTTGATAATAGGGCTACCGCCTTGGAACTGTCAGTGGCAAAGTAGGCCACTGGGGGTTTAAACCGGTTCTAGGGTGCACCAAACCTCACACTTACCCTACTGTCATCCCATTAAAACAGGACAGTGTAAATAAAGAAATCCCCGCCATGATCTAATCTCTAACCAACAAGGCACCATTTCTAAGCATTTTTAAGCCTATCCATTTTATTATCCCTTCATGTATATTTGTCTAATTAACTTATAATTTATTTGTATAATGAATCTGACGTATGTAACACGTACGATATAATAATAAAAAAAACATACGACATGTAAAACATGTATACATCTATATTTATACAGACAACTTAGTAAATTCATATTTCATGGCCATATATATATATAATTATAATTTTATATATATATATAATTTTGAGACTAATAAGTATCTTTATTATACATAATTTACTTAGATAATATATCTGGTATAACCTTTTTGTTTCAAAAATGGTAAATATATGGCCAGTTTTTTTATATTTTAAATGGTTGGTAACTCGAAGTATATTGTACAAAGAGAGTATGAAAGGAGCAATTTGGAAATCGCCGAACACGATAAATATAAATAGAAATGCATTCTCGGTTTGTGAGATGACCGAACAGATTGTGGACCCTATGATGTCATCTATCTACATCCTTATAGGACGGTTGCGTTTTATGTTTGTCTTTAATCTTGTCTTGTCTTACCCTTAATGGTTTGTTCTTTTGTTGCTCTGGCTTCTGCTAAGTCATCGAGTTCTTGCTTTGTGGCTTTCTAGGGTTTTGTTTATTATATTATATATACATGATCATTTTTGTGTTTTACATATATTGCCTAGTAATGCTGCTTTGTTTGTTATATATTATAACCTTGCGGGGATATTTTTGTTTACACTGTCACGTTTATTGGGATGACAATAGGGTAAGTGTTTTTGTGTAAGTGTAAGAGGTTTGGTGCACACTAGATCCTGGTTTAAACCCCTGCCATTTTGCCACTGACCGTTCCAAGGCGGTAGCCATATTGTCAACCATTTTGTGTTTGTGATGTCTTATCTTTCCTTTTATTCATCTTTAAAGTTGTTCTTTGTTTCTGTGTGTGTTTGTTGTTGACCTGTCGTCCTTGAATGCTACTTTTCCTGCTCGACTTTTATATCTACTTTGATTGAGACTCTGTTCATGAACGGTAGTGAAACATTTTGACGATCCGTGCTGACCGATATTACCTCCTTTATGGCCTGTTTCGAATATATTTTCCATGAAATAGTCTATAACCAACTTTCTAAATTAAATGTTTAATATTTCTTGATGATAATATCTCATTTGGGATGTAACAAGGGTAAGAGAACCAATGGGAGACATCTAGGAAAATAAGGTAGCACATTTTTCCCATTGGAAATTTATTTTCTGTCACAAGACAACACCATTTCGTATACAATTCGAACTACCCATTCTCCTTCAATTTCTCTATAATAGATGGAATTATAGTCAAAATTCCACTAAGCTCATCTTCTCTCTATCATTGCTCGATTTATCAATTTGAAAACATTCGCTCTACTCATTTTCAGCAGTATGGATTTCTTTTTACCTTTATCGCGGTGCAAACAGTTTAGACTTGTGAATGGAAATGCTTCGCTATCATATTATTGTTAATTTTCATTAATCTTTTACCTACCAGCTTCAACACACTCACTTGTTGTATTTTTGTCACACGTAAATATTTGTTTTGGGGATGACAAATATGGATATATTATATACTAACCGAAGTTTGCTAAGCACATTTTCAGCTTCATAATTTCACCCCAAATACTGCGCGAAACTGTATTTTGTAGGTTGACATGTAAAAATACACAAGAAAGTGGTTTTTTAATTAAAGTTTGACAATAAAATAATGAATTTCACATAAATAAATCATAAAACAAAATTAATTTATGAATTTTATTTTGGAAAAAACGCCCCCGTAAAATGTCGATTGATTTGAAATCTTGGTGCTAAGCAAACTTTGAGTAGTGTAGTTACATTAATTTATGTTAGCTTTAAATATAAAAGACATAATCAATTCTGTATTTATTAAAAAACATATATATTAAAATACGCTCGTGCGCGCGCAAACACGCACGCAAACACACGCACACAAACACACATACAGCCAACTTTGCAGGAAAATATTGGTATATTCCTGAATCACCTTGACAAAACAAATTTCGGGTCTTCAAGAAAGGGAGTATTTGCAGATGAGTATCATTTCTGTAATATTGCTCACGAAAAAAATTGGTTCTTAAAGGTAAGAGTATTGTAAACTATTATATACACAAAATGTTTCTAATGATCTTTAGTAATAGGGGGAAAAACAAGGGCGCATCCAAACGGGACTTTATACGCCCTTTGCTAAAACTTGTATTTGAAAGCATTTTCCTGTTGGCCGATCCATAAAACCTTGACCTATTAACCACGAGTGACCTCATAAACAACAGGGATCATCATTATCCCTTGGGCAGCCTATCGATGAAGTTGCGTGCCCTTAGGTTGAAAGGTACTTGAGTTAGAGGTTGGAATTCGATTTTCTGTGCCGGCCCACTGTGACTTTGACCTTTGGCCTAGTGACTTCAAAATTATCATTGTTCCATTAGCATTTTATCTTTGAAGTTTCATGATCCTAGGCTGAAAGGTACTCGAGTTATAGCACGGAATAGCGGTCAGCTATGTCCCATAGGCAGTTAACCCTTAACGCGCTAAACACGACTATAATAGCCTTTGCGTCCATTGTAAACCCAGATCAGCCTGTGATCAGGGTTTACAATGTCCGCTGATCAGCCATTTTCCCCCAAAACACCCCTTTGTCACATAAATAGTATGATCTTAATTCAAAGAAAGAACATCCCATTATAAATATATATATATATATGTAGCGGGTTATTGGTTAAGTATGAAATGTTGACTGGTATATGGTTTATAGAACAAAATCCGTATTACTATGTCGGGTCACCGCGACCTTGACCTTTAAAGTAATAACCAGAGTTTCCCCCACATATGGCTGGTACTGAAGTTGTTCAAACTGTCATTGATATAAACTCTCGGACCAAGTTTTGTTATGATTGGATGAACAATTAAGTAACTATATAAAGATTTAACAAAGCAAAGAAGCTAAATTAAGTGATCACAAGCACAATATGTTATTTTTCAATTATCCAAGGGCCATAGCTAATCCGAAACTTGTTCCAGATTTTATTAATATCAATAATTTGGCCAATTTTGGTGAAGACCACATACAAATGCAATTGCTAGATTGCTCACAAGTATAATATAGCATATTTAAATAAATCAAGGCCCATAACTCTGGTTTTAATAATCTGATAAAGTTGGTTTTCGAACATTTACTATCGTCATTCTGGTATGGTAAATATCAGATACAAAATGAAGTTGCCAGAGTGTTCACAAGGCAAAATATGGTTTCTTTTTTTAGTAAAATAAAGACCATAGCTCTGGTGTTACTATTCCGATCTAGCTTGTTTTCGAGCTTGTTCAAGCTTTCATTGTTATAAAGATCCTGGCAAAGTTTGGTAAAGATCAAATTTAAACTGAAGTCCCTATCGTGTTCACAAGGCAAGCGTTAATGGACAGACGGACGACGGACAACACGTCATCCCATAAGCTTTGCTAAGTAGAGCTAAGAAAGAGATATGGCCACAATAAAAAAGGCTCATCTGAAGTGTTACATTCGGGTGATCGATAGGTATTCTTGATCGATTAAAAAGTAGATTAGTTGTATAAAAAAAAGGTCTAATTGGATATTTGTGTCATTAAATAGGTGACAGCAATTGAACTTACGAAGTCGGTACTTGATCAAAACGAACCTATTAATTAAGAAGTTGATGACGATTATTTTGTAAGATTTATAATTATTTAAATGAAAAAAAGAGAACTTATCAAAGACATTTGGTGTTTTGTATCAAAAGATAGTATAAACTATAGAGCATAAAGTCAATAATATATTCTTTGATAGCGAGACACAGTTTCATGAACTTTATCTTTCCCGTTTTGCCTCGTTTTGATATCATTTCCGATATATAACGAACGATAGTGTTTGCATTGGTTTAATAAAGTGATGATGATGCTTGAATAATATGACAATCTGTATGCTTTTCAGTAGGTGAACATCTGTTTATTTGCATATCAGCTATGAATTATATTATGTTAATATTCCACCCTTTGAGCAAGTAGATTCTTGGATTTTAGAAACATGAATTGCAGAAGGAATACTCAGGTACTGTTTAATTATTTTTTTGCGTTTGTGTTTAAAATGTTTTATTTAAATAGATATAAACGTTAAATAGGAAATGTCGCATTTAAGGATCACAGTCAACTAAAAACTCGCATTAAACTAAACAGCAGGTACAAGAATAGGCAAGGTACATAAGAAAACGTCGACAATAGAGCTACCGCCTTATTTGGAAATTTTGGAAAAGCTGTTTTGTGACATGATTGACTATCTCCCTTGGAGTGGGATAATTTATTTACCATTCTGCCTTCAACTATTGCTAAGTTTACCTTTTATAAAAGTATATATTAAAAACTTACGGTCACTTATATTGTTGTGATAAAGGAACCTGTGTTAATGAATAATTTAACTTTAGAGAAAGTATGCATGTATATATTTATACTAATAATTTCGAATATTATCTGGGTTATCGTGACAGTGCGAGGTTCAAAGAGTATGAAAGGAGAAGTCTGGAAATCGCCCAGCACGTTAAATACAAACAATTTTACAGACTGGATATGCCTGAGACTGTTCATGAACGGTAGCCAAAAATGCTTGCTACTGTTCATGCCCTCTCAGGCTCTGGCACCGGGTTGAGCAAAACTCAATATTAAATATGTCAATAGTACATAATGTTTAGACATCCTCAAGTATGCGTATGACGGTGAACATGGAACCTTTAATGTTGTATTTTGGTACATTCCATGGCCAGAGGCGTATAGTCCCACTTTCTATCAAAATGTCAGAAACCAGAGCAACAAGGGAATAACCGTTAAGGGTACGACCAGACAAGAGTTAAGACAAACATCAAACTCTACCGTCCTATAAGGATTTAGGTAGATGTCATCATAGGGTTCACCATCTGCCTGATCATCGCACAATAAAAGAGGAAATCGTAGTGGCAAACTTTAAATGGGTCAACCACTAAACATGCAGTGCGTTGCAAAATGATATGGTCATAACCTCTTTTCATGCACGTTATAACAAGTTTAATAAATATTGTATAAACGTGATTATGATCAAAAATAAGTATAAAAGTCGAACAGGAAATGCAGCTTTCACAGAACACATTAAAATAAACAACACGCAAAACGACAAACATGAATGGTAATGTAAAGGCATATGACGTCACAAACACAAACATAGTTGACAATAGGGCTACAGCCTTGTAACGGTCAGTGACAAAAAAGGCCAATGGGGATTTAAACCAAGTTCTAGAGTGCGCCAAACCTCACACTTACCCTACTGTTATCTCAATAAAACGGGACAGTGTAAATAAAGAAATCCCCGCCATGAACTATTCTCTAACCAACAAGGCATCATTATTAGGAAATATAAGTAAAACATAAAGATGCTCGTGTAGTTGTTTTTGTTTGTTTTACGGTATGGTATTTTACGCCATTTTCAACACATGTAAGATTATAAAAATCGACGGTCATATATAACCTAACATGTGTTGAAAATGACGTAAAACACCATAGAAACAAACAAAGACAAATATGTATCCAGTATCATTTTGACTTTAAATCTGCTTGCATATATTAAATAATTCCTTTTTCATCTTATTCTACCCTAGGTTTAAATATATTATTGGTGCATTATAATCAACAGTTAACAATATTTTTCAAATACAATTTGGTTAACATTGTTCAAATACTTAACATTTTAATGATAGAACAAATGCAAGTATACAGGAAAACTAACGCGAACCCGCTACTTTTAAATAAAATCAAAATTGCCGTGTGTCCTTTTAAAATAATTTGGAAAATAAGTTCCTTGTACAATACAGTACAATGCAATACAATAAAATACATTATTAATTAACTACTTAATATCGAACTGCACAAAACCATCAAAAACTTGGCCAATATGAAATTCAAGTAATCTGATTGGATAAGCCAACAAGGCCAATATGACCAAGGCTATTTCCATTGATTTTGTTCTCTTTAATGACGTCATTTAAAAAAATCACAACATCACAGCTTTTCGATGATAAAAACGGCTATGTAATGTAGACTAAATCAAAATAATTAATTTTGCTAATTAATTTTGCATATTTATAATTTCGGTAATATAGGTTTATCGAATTATTTTCAAGTTAATTCATTTCTTTTTCGGTTTTCAGGCTTAGCCGATAAATAGGGATTATCGAACGATAACGATAATGGTTTATCGAGCTAAAACCGCTTTTTTTCGAACAAAATCCGATTTTCAGATTCACAAAAGAGGTTTATAGATTAAACTAGAAGGGTGTTCATCGGAACACTTGTGTCGCCTGCCGTGTGCTTATTTCAGCAAGTACAATCTAACTATAAAGTTTGAAGACAGGGGGTGCAATCCTTCTTGAATTATGGAGCAGTTTTTTTTAAAGTATTAACGTTTATGAAAAGGGGCATAAATCTGCATTGGATAATTGATAAGGAAGAACAACTGTATACCGTTTCATGACCATAGGTCAATATTATGTTATGAGCTAGGTTACGTTGCAGGTTAAAGTTGTATGAAAAGGGGCATAAATCTGCCAAAATGAAAGTCAGAGTTATTGGACATGTGTAACGACATTCCTTCGATTAAAGGGACACATGGCAATCTTGAGTTTTATTCAAACATTAAAATTTGCTCCTCGATTTAGTTATCCTGCGTCATTTTAACTTTAAAACTGCTTGCATATGATTAAATAAAAAATTGAGATTTCAATTTTCTTCAATATTTCACCAAATTTTTAAACATATTATTGATGGACTATTATAAAAAATAAGTAATATGTAAAAATAATTTGCTTTGAACTATTCCAACAATTACTATTAATGATTGAACAGTTTTAAAAAATCAAGATTGCCGTGTGTCCCTTTAAGATGTATATGTGTGTGAAGTTTCTTAAACATAGGTCAAATAATGTCCAAGTTATGGCCAGTTAGGAGCTTGTTTAGGCTGCAGGTTAAAGTTTAATGAATATTTTGTGTGGTAAGACGAATATGTGTGTGAAGTTTCATGAACATAGGTCAAATACTTCTTAAGTTATGGCTAGTTATGAATCAGGTTAGGTTGCAGGTTAATGTTTTATGAAAGGGACATAACTCTGTCAAAATGAAAGTCAGAGTTATTGGGCATGTGCAAAAGCATTCCTTGATCAAGATGAAGATATGTGTGAAGTTTCATGCAAATATGTCAGTAATTTTCAAGTTATGACCAAGGTTAAAGTGTGGCAGACGACGACGGACGATGACGGACAAAGTGATCCCTAAGTGTCTGCCATGCTATGCAGGCGACGCAAAAACATTTTTTTTGATATCTTGAACAAATGCCTTACCATAAACATAATAACAACGATTGACGGCTGCGGTGAGTGAGAGCGTGACAACTATCTCTTAACTAACTTGCAATCAGTAGTAATTTGTTTGTTTGGTGTTTTAGGTAATTTTTCAGCACATTTAAGACTATGTAAACACTATGTATGACGGTCGATCTTTTGTGGTGGAGGCAGAACACCCACATGTTCATGGGTAGAACCAGTACTGTATATCTCCCGCCATCTGTAATTATCAAAAATTTCTCACAAGTTGAGCTTCCAGTGGGATTCGAACCCGCAGCGGTGAGAGGTGAGAAGGTTTACAACGCAACGTCTTAACCCCTTGACCAAGGATGCGATCAAATAATTATTAATCCTAACTTGGCTTTAAAATTGACTTTCTCTATTATTCAAAAGTAAAGGTCTGCATAATTATTCAAGTTTGATTTATTTGGCACTTTGTTCCTAACGATAATTTAAGTGCCTGTCACAAATGTACTTTACTATGAAAGAATGGGCGCGGCTGTGACAAATGACGAGAGTTCGTGTTGTGTAATAGCGAGGTTGTGTACAAATAAAATCGATTCAAAGTAACCAGTAGGCCTTATTGTATATTGACCGTTCCAAGTCGGTAACCGTGTCTTCACCACTCGTTGTGTTTTGTATTTAATTTGCTCTTTCTTTGTGATGCAGTGGGGACCTACGCTGCTGTTGTGTTTGAGTGCTGTGGTTTCTATAGGACCATTTTTCTCCTTTGTTTGTGCTTCGGTATTTGTACCGCTCCTGTTATGACCGTGTTTGTGTCTTATATTACAACATAGTATAAGTAAACTAAACTGCAGTAAGGCCTATTATAATCGTTGCACATGTATACATATAAAGAACTTGTTTTATCATTACAGGTCCTGTTAATATTTGCTGCTGGTTTCGTGATTTTTTGGAACATGAAAAATGAATTTTTGAACAGCGATGGTTCAGACGAAACTGGAAGAAAGCCCAAGCAAGATTGGCATTCAGAC
Source organism: Cyrtodaria siliqua (assembly GCA_037043455.1). Lineage (NCBI taxonomy): Eukaryota > Metazoa > Mollusca > Bivalvia > Adapedonta > Hiatellidae > Cyrtodaria > Cyrtodaria siliqua. Next base: position 55,813 of record JAWPHD010007283.1, read on the forward strand.
CCCGTTCACAACGGTTTTGGAGTCGATATAGATAAGGGCTACGTTACAGATAATTTGGAAAGTTTCCTTAGGATGAACACGATTGAAATCAACGCTACTCCGCCATTAATTGAGAGTTGCATGGGTAGAAAATATTTAGTTTATGAATGTAAATCAGGATGTGGTGGGTGGGGTGACAGACAAAAGGGTGTCATTTCGTCATATCTGCTCGCTCTATTGACCAATAGAACGTTTGCTATAGACATAACGTCACCGTGTGATGTTAAATATGTTTTACAACCTAATTTCTACAACTGGACAAAATGTATATCACACATTAAAACAATCGAGGCACGTGACACTAAGACTGTTATTTCAATGAACGCCGGGGCACAGTTTTTAAAAACGTTACCGGATATAAATTTTGATGGAACTTGGAAAGAGCGTGTTGTTTTTATGCATACTAACGAGTTGTTGATAGATCAGATCCGAATACACCCAAAATGCCAGGAAATGATAAATTGGTTACTAAAAACTCCGAACGAAAATGTCATAAGGTTTATACTAAGTTTATTATATAAACCAAATGACAGACTAACACATCATATGAATGAGTTCATAGCAGAACATAAGCAGCAAAGGAAGTTGGTTTGTAGCCATATTCGCTTTGGAAGAAATCCGTCAAATCCTAACGATGGCAATCTTCGGGAAGGAACACCTGATGTAAACAAGGTTTTCTCTTTTCTTGACCAATACAACATGTCAAGTCATTACGTCATATATGTCGCTACCGACTCGGAGCAAGTTCGTAAAGAGGCACACATCAGATTTCCTAATGTTGTGTCTGTAAATAGATCGATTGTGCATGTTGACAAGACAAAAGCCACAGGTATTGACGCGTGTGAAGGGGTTTACACTGCGATCTTTGAGCAACAGTTACTTTCAAAGTGTGATGTTCTTATCTTAACGAGGAGCAATTTTGGAGCGATGGCGGCCTACATGCGCGGAAGTTCGGATGATCTTTATCTGTACTATAAGGAAAGCAGCTCAGTGAAACAAGTTACAGTTTTTGACATTCAAAAATTATATGGTTTTCATTAGTTAGAACTCAATCTTTTTGTTTAAACATATTTTGAATTTTCGAAGTTTACATTCCATGCAATGACAATTCTGAAACATATACTGAGTCAAAAAGAAAGTGTGCACCAACCTTTGCGACCTCATTACGAATATTACATTGCTGTAACATTCTACTTTATGTTTGAGATGAAGTTAACATTTTGACATTCATTAGAAATTCCAGCATGAGCCAGTAACAACGTTTCACAAGAGTCACAACCGAACAAATCGCGTTGTTATATATGTATGAATAGATAATACAAATGAACAGAAAATAAAAGTGTTACCAACGGTAATAAATATACTAATACGAAGGCATGTATTTAAATTCACTCTGTTACGAGCAGAACATCTGTTACCACTCTCAAACATTGCATTTTTACTCTTCTTGGATGTGGTGGAGTGGTATTCTATGGAAGTTATCGAGATAAACAAAACAGTTCTGGAACATTGGTCACAAACTGTTTAAGGGCAAATGTCTGCTTAGAAAAACAAAGGTCAAGTTCGAGAAAGGTCATACCAAGTCATAAAATTATTATATCAATTGTGAAGTTCCCAGTTTATCTTGCATTAACAACTCGTAATTGGCCGATCAATTAAAAGAAACCCAGTATATTACATGAAATGATAAACATTGTTACATAGCAGTCAAGGTAACTGGTTCAATGTAAGTCAAGAGTGAGATCGGGCCCAAGGGGTGGTTGCCCCTTAGTAAGGGGATCAGTAGGGTGAAGCCATATGAAGCTTGAGGCGGTCTGTGGTTGAATTTCATGATATTTAGCTTAGAAGTATACTCGTAATACTGTTCACATGATCATATATGTTAAATTAATTCGTTACACAATATACGGAAGCGATACGGACATTTTGGATAAAGTATATTAAGTTTTTATTTCAATCAAGAGGCCCAAGAGGACATGTGGACGCTCTACTGGATAATGTTTGTGTATAAGCGGCAATAATTCCGCCAAACATAATTCAACCAGAACATGGCGGTGATATGCATGATGGCTTGGTACTGATCATCCCTGCCAAGTTTCGTTGAAATCTGGCCTGAGGTTCTGGAGAACTAATCTGTACAAAGTTAGTGTATTTAAACCTTAAAAGGGCAATAACTCTGCCAAAATGCATTCAACTGGAACACGGCGATGACATGCGCAACTAGGCTTGGTAATCATCATCCAAGCTAAGAGTTGCAGAAATCCAGCCAGATATCAGAAAAAATAATCTGGACAAACTCTGTGTATTAAAATCTTAAAATGGCCATAACTCTGCTAAAAGTCATTCAACCGGAACACGACGATGACATACGAAACTAGGCTTTTCAGTATTTATTGGTACTCATCATCCCCGCCAAAAATTGCTAAAATCTTGCCAGGCGTTCTGGAGAACAAGTCCGGACAAAGTTTGTGTATTAAAACCTTAAAAGCCCGTAACTCTGCCAAAATCATTCAACCGGAACAAGGCAACAATATGCACAACTAGACTTGGTACTGATTATCCCTGCAAAGTTTCGCAGAAATCCGGCTATGGTCTTAACGAGGCAAAATAGAGCATTTTTAAATCAAGGGCCATAACTGCGGTATTACTACTTCGATTTGGTTGGTTTTCGAACTTGTCCAAGGTTTCATTGATAGTAACAAGCTGGTAAAGTTTGGTAAAGATCGGATGACAATGAAGGTCCTAATGTGTTAACGAGTCGAAATATAGCAAGTTTAACTAAATCAAGGGCCATAACTCCAGTGTCACTCATCCGAACTGGCTGGTTTTCAAACTCGCCAAGGTTTCATTGATATCAACAATCTGGTAAAGTTTTGAAAAGTCCAGATGAAAAATGAAGGCCCTATCGTGTTAACGAGGCCAAAATATAGCGTATTTAAAAAGATCAAGGGCCATAACTCCGATGAAAATGGTCCAATCTCGCTGGTTTTCAAAATCGTCAGCTTCCATTGATATCAACAATCTGGTAGAGTTTGGTAAAGATCGGATGAAAAATGTAGGCCCTATCGTGTTAACGAGTCAAAATATAGCAATTTTAACTAAATTAGGGCCATAACTCCGGTGTTACTGGTCCAAAATGGCTGGTTTTCGAACTCGTCCGAGCTTTCATTGATATCTGGAAAGTTTGAAAAGGATCGGATGAAAAATGAAGGCCCTATCGTGTTAAAAAGGCAAAAGTTGACGGACGGACGGACAACTCGCCATTCCATAAGCTCTGCTGGCCTTCGGTCAGTAGACTGGCCTTCGGTCAGTAGAGCTAAAAATTGCTAACATAAATATTTTGGTAACATTTTCAGAATGCGTGCGAACGTAGTATGTATGCGTGTGAGGTTGATTTGACGCACGCTTATGCTGTTAGTACAGACGACCCGGTGCAGACAAAACGTTCACACTATGTGTTTGTGGTAAAATGATAAATATAGGGGTGACAACAGACGCATGCGGATGTGAATGTGTAGTGGTAAGAAGGTCCACTAACTTTGAAAGAGGGTTAGAAGCAATTATCAGACATTGCTGAAATGGCTGGAAAGTGTGATATGGAAAACTAAACGATACGGAAAACTAAAAATAAATGTCAGAGAAGAGAAAGCAAGAGCTTGTGCACATTGGCATTCATATAATACATTCAGTAAGCTAACAAGTGAAAACTCTAAGAGAAGTGAAACAGTCCAAAACAGTAACTTCTGAAAATGTTAAGCACACTTGCTCCACGGATGCGATGAAATCTAAATATGCATATGCTTTAAGAGTTGAAAAAAAGTTTTTAGTGGCTCCATTAAAGGCATGTCGGGCGCATGTCGGTAGTGACATGCAAAACGTGTCTGGGGAGAACATATTGATTTAGCATTGATACAACACAATATTGGATACTTAAAAATATATCACACACATGCACATAACAGATAGTGTTAGGCCAAATCAATCCTATATATATATTATTAAATATGTAGCTAAACACAATTTCTATTCCGTATTTACATACTTTTGTCAGACCGTAAATGACTTCTCAGCACAGATACGATATAGTAGTTTGCCAACTCGGGTGACAGTGATTTTTTTTTAAAAACTATATGAGTACACGATATTTTGACGAAAACGTTTCTGTATTATTATAATCTCACATATAACTGCTAATAAGCCAAACATTTTCAAGAACTGTGGTTTATTCTTAAAGATGAATGGCCACCCTTTTTGTAGTGTTATCAATTAACAAATTTAACTCTTAAACATCATATGAACATTTTTTGATAGTCCCGGAGAGAAACATATATTTAAAACCGCTACTAAGTTGTTTGTAAAAGTAAGTATTATTTGCGTGACGTACCACTGCGTGACTGCACGGGGAAATGAGATAAATCTGAATTGTATAGTTGCGCAACTATTGCCAGATAATTGATAAATACATTTACCTGTGGATTAATTTACCTGTTCAAATTGTCTACGTCATCAAATAAAATCTTTTTCTCGCTTTTCACAGATATTGCAATGTGTGAATTGTAAATATCTATTGTTGTATATTCATTTCGATTTAAATAAACATAAACATGTTCATGAAACAAAACATGACTGGAGAACTTTAACATGACACTTGTAATTCAAAAACTGATAAGAAAAAGTACCTTGTTTACAACATTTTTACGATTGTCAATTATTGTGGACAGAACACCCAACTGTCATTACCTTATAGATTGTTTAAAACAAGTGTTTGTTTGGACTGCAGTTAAGGACTCTGTAATAAAAATTACACTCAAAGATTTTCTGAAAATCTACAAATAAACAAGGATTTTACCTGCATCAATCGGGCACATCTGTCAGATGTAGGTAATATTGCAAATATTTGAACATATCTTCCTTTGGGAGTAGAGTAACGTTCGACAGCTGTCACAATGTGGGATGGATGTATTCGTCACAGATTGGGAAACATGGAAATATTCGTAGTGGTAATGTAATATCAGTGGATATGGTCGGCAACAAGTGTAGAGAATCTAGGATTCTGTAGAGCACGATTATAAAATGACCAATCCGAATGCTGCCCTTTCAGCACACATCTCTTTCCACAAAGGTCACAATTAAGAGTGTATCGTATGAGGTGCCTGTGGGGGCTTGATGTTTACCATTTGCTGTTATATGGTCTATATGTTGTAGGGAAGATACACTCAATGATAAATTATACCTAAACGCAAGTGGAGAATAAAATGGGACATAAGATTTTTTCTGCACTGAATCACTATGAAAATGGCGTCCATTCTCATGTTAGGCACCAAGAAAGGGAAAAATCAGAAGTACTGTTAAATAAATAATTTATAGTGCTAAAATGATTTCTCCATCAAATATTTAGTTAACTGTACTTGAAGAAAAATAGTCTAATACTCATTCTACCCGTTCTCTTAATTTTTGAAGTTTTTGAAGTAAGGCAACCGCGCGCCCTTGTCTTTGGTTGAGAACAGCTCTGTAAAACGCCGCGGTGTAGTATTGTTTGAAAGGAATTCAAACGTCCTAGGTTCAATCTCACAGTTTATGTGAATTCACTGCATAAATTGTCTTTGTTTGTGACAATCCTATACTTTGATCCTATATTGCATTGGGTGTATCTTCCGTAAACGTAGACAATATAATTGCAAACGATGAACGGTTTTGGATCTACGTTGCTTCTGATTTTCTGTTGTATGTCATTAGATTTTAGCATTCAAATAATAACAACAAAAAAAACAAAAACAAAAATCAGTTGCTTAGCTTTCGGTGATTTGATGCATATAGCTTCTACCTTGTTTAAATTATTATATTAGAACCATATTAAAATACAAATAATCTGCTGTGAAAATGGTACTAGTATCTGATGTTCTTCTTCGACATTTCTAAATATAACTCGCTAGATGTAATCTTTATGCAAATATGAAAGGCCAATGAATTGCAAGACATACACATGTATGAGATATTATTATCATAAAGATGTAATGCGCGTTGCTGAACATTGGTAAAATCAGAAAAAATAAAACTGAAGAAAATCTAATCTGCTACTTTTCTCTCTTGTTTATGTTTCTTGCTTGAGGTGTAGAACACCCATTGCATCAGAGGAAGTATTCGCCTGGGGTATCGCATAATGGCAATAATTCTGCAGCTATACAATTAAGATTAACCTCATTTTCACGTGCAGTCACGCAGTGGTAAAAGTAGTATCTAAGTCATGCAAATAACATTTATTTTTACATACAACTTAGTAGCGGATTTACATATAAGTTTCTCTCCGGGACTATCAAGAAATGTTCCGTTGATGTTTAAGAGTTAAATTTGTTAATTGATAATACTACCAAATGGGTGGCCATTCATCTTTAAAATGCTATTCTAAGTTAGATACATACTGTCTGTCGTATTTGTTTCCAGAGTTTGTTTCCTTTTTTGACATTTTAGTTTTTAAAACGAATGAAGTTGGCAAATTTTAATTTGTTAGCAAATGGCTAAGATTAGCTTTGAATAGATGCATATATATATAGTCATACTACTAAATGCGGAGACTATTCCGGCTACCGTAACAAATCGATGTTCAAGGTGACCGTTTACCTGTAATGAACATTGACTAAAATGACAAAATGAACATGAATTCGGAGGGATTTTACCCTTCTGTCTGGATAAGCAGTGGTCCTATTGTTGCCCCGTAAATACATATTGAAAATGTGCAAGAAACACAATCGAAAGAGAAAGGAGCAGACTCGGTTTCAATGAGTTCGTCCATGAGCGACAATATAAGGTTTCAACACCTCTTAACTCCACACCACTACACCCAAGCCACCGGCTTAAGCAGTATTCATTCTACTTTAAAGCCACAAAAATATGGTATCAAAGGATTAGTAAGTAATAAACTACTGATTTATAGTCGGGCGACCTTTTACAGCCGCCCACAGCACTAAACCAACGCTAGTGGGAATGTCAATATATACTAATACGGGGATTCCTTGGGAACAACAAACGCAAACAAGAGAGAAAAAAGTAGCAGATCCGGTTTATTTTTAGTCTGTTCATGGGCGTTATATAAGGTGCAAAATCTCTCACGCTCCTAACACCGGCATTCTACTTTAAATCCACAGAGATTGGGCTTCAAGCTTGCAAATTTGAAGTTACTATTTTCCAGAAACTTTTATGTTTGAACGACACATGCAAATGTATGCAGTTATATGCTGAATATCGCGGTATAAAGCTATAAAATAAAATATGAATACCTTTAACAATAACAAGTGCCATATGCTACAAACTGTATTTAATTAACTAGTATTATGCATCAGAAACATGTTATAATAAATAGGAAAATAAGTTGTTTATACAACACAATAAAATACAATACAATACAATGCATTGCAGTGCAATACATTACAAAATAATATGTTTTATTTAGAAAACAAATAGCAAAATACAATACCTATTAAACCTAATATATATATATATATATATATATATATATATATATATATATATAAATTTAAATCCGTACCTACCATTCACTACTTTTTTCTGGCATGTTACCCTAAACCTGGGATGAAAATTGAAATATAGAGCCCTGCCTAAACACATATATATTTTTGTTTGGCCTTATTATGGAATTATAGCTCACCTATAGACGCGGGCAATCTATCCGACTTCAAACTTCGGAATTCGGAATTCAGAATTCAGAAGTACAACAAACTTGGTAGTGTCACCCTCCTGTGTCTGGGTTTGATTAGGTTCCAGTGGGGAGAGGAAGAGTGGCAGGGCGCGCGCCTATATAAATCCTCGAAAAAATACTCACCAACCTCGAATTGCGGACCTACTTGTTAAAACCTGGATCTATACACTGTATGTGGATTGACTAGATAAATACCAGACCGCCTCTGCCCCCATCATGCTCTTAATGTTTCTTTAGGATGCTTGACCTTAAAATGTGAGGCATTGTATGTTTTATGCAAGTAATAATCAATTAATGTCATTTGAAAAGTTGTTTGCGATATATGTCCACTTTCATGTGTTCCTTCAATGTATGCACTCTTCACTCGCCCACAAACACTTGTTTGCAATATTCGGGAATGGAACATATGTTCGATACCAAGAGTGGCCGTAGCACGTGTCATAAGTCGATAGTCGATGGTAAGATGCGATGGTCGATGGTAATATGCGATGGTAAGATGCGATGGTCAATGGTAAGATGCGATGGTTAGATGCGATAGTCGATGGTAAGATGCGATTGTAATATGCGATGGTCGATGTTAAGATGCGATGGTCGATGGTAAGATGCGATGGTAAGATGCGTTGGTCGATGGTAAGATGCGATGGTCGATGGTAAGATGCGATCGTAAGATGCAATGGTCGATGGTAAGATGCGATGGTCGATGGTACATTTTTAAACAAAAGTATATAATCATATATAATCATGTCTGTATCATCACGGCATATTTATACAAAGAACATATCATTCTTTATATTATTAATCAACTAGAAAAGTACATGGAAAAGGTGCCAAATGTGTAACAGGACAATATTCTAAAGGACAGCGTAACATCAATGCTGAATGATCTACAATGGCAACCTCTACAACAACGCAGAAGCAACACACTACTTTCTACTCGATATGCAATAATCTCTCTCCAGTGAAAGTACAAGATTATGTTCGAACTCCTCAACGCCAGACACGAACACATGACTTACAAACGCATGACTTAGCTTTTATATTATATATACATGATCATTTGTGTGTTTTACTTATATTGCCTATTAACGCTGCCTAGTTTGTTAGAGAATATAACCTATCGGGGATATCTTTATTTACACTGTCCCGTTTACTGGGATGATGATAGGGTAAGAGTGAGGTTTGATGCACCCTAGAACCTGGTTTAAACCCCCATCGGCCTATTTTGCCACTGACCGTTTCAGGCGGTAGCCCTATTGTCAGCCCTAGTGTGTTTGTGATGTCTTATCTTGCCTTTTCTTTATCTTTATATGTTCTTTGTTTCTTTGTGTGTTTGTGGTTGACTGTCGTATTTGATTGTAATTTTTCTGTTCCATTTTTATACTACTTTTATCATTCATCCAGTTAACCACACATTATGAACAATAAAAATACAGCATCTTGCCACGGATCATCCGAGAATTGAACTCTCTGCCCTCAGACCTGGTGCATTCAGATAATGTGGGCGAGTTTAGTACCCTTCTGTAGCTCCACACAGCCTGAGCCAACGGTACTTTTATATATATTAACCTGCAAATTTGATTATTTTAACGTGACACAACTTCATGATGTCACCTGATTGTGATGCTTAGCCCTAGGCAGTGTATCAGTAAAAGTAGAAACATCATATACTCAGTTGCAAAAGGAACTGAACACTTTGAACATTTTACTTTACACCCTTCCTCTTTATCAAGCGACAGTCCCTTAATGATTCGACCTATTGAAAAACAAATGACAACATGATATTGGCAATGGAATGATACAAAACTAGGTGCCAAACATAGCATATTCATTTTGGAATGTGTCAATTTAATTCTAAAACAATGTATACAATTAAACCTAAACACAACTGAGTATATTATACATTCGGATAGAATATATCGATCCATGGCATACGAATTCACATATGGTAGAGTGTGGACATATGGTAACCTTGCGTTTGGGTGCTGTGGTTTCTATAGAACCATTATTATCATTTCTTAATAAATAAATTATAGTTATAAATAGGGAAAATATAGGCGTGTGTAAATTATATTGTAAACATACATTTACATGTCGCACTACATAGCATTAGGGCATTTACCATTCAGAAAATAAGAGTCATAGACATTTTCTTTATATGGTATTCAGCTATATTTATTATATTTGTAATATAGAATTGTAAAAAATACTAAAATCAGTTAACAGTAAATAAAATCTCATAATATGTAACAATCCCTTTTTTCTTTCTTTTTTTTTTGGTTTTCATTGGTGCATTACGAAAATATTGTTCTAGAATCAAAGTTGTGATTTGTAAACGTTCAAATTACAGCATTAGAGATATAATATCTTTACAATTTTATATTACAAATATAATATATATAGCTGAATACCATAAAAAAAAGAGTCTATATCTAGTCATACTGAGTTATGTAATATACTTAAAGATGAAAAGCACTTTGTTATGAAATGTAGCAAGTGTATGTAACTATATAAATAAAACAGAAGTAGTCTTACAAAAAGGAACAATTTTTTTTTATGAAAATCTAGTCTAATCTCTCATGTTCTAATTTCCTTAGTTAAACCGTAATCATATATAATTTATTGACTCTAAATAAATACAATGTGTTACAGAAAAGGATATTTCCCTGATTCTTCGTCATCCCAGCAATGAATTTCCCTGAATACGGTAAGAAAATATATTTCCTGCATCCTCCCCTAATAGAACAAAGTGTATCAAAACTGTAACAACTATAGGGAGACTCATTTCAATTACAGGGATTCATTTCAATTAGTAATACTCTAACACACATATGTTAGAGTATTACTAATTGAAATGAATCCCAGTATGTTAGAGTATTTTTTTTTTTTTTTTTTTTTTTCAGTTATCTTCTGATAACCCATTTATTCAGACATCTTCATACATATTTTCTGATACATATAAACAAACATATATGTCAAGGTTAACAATTTGTAGAATGAGTTTTGGTATGTTTTTTGTATATATAATAAATATGTACCAAATCAAAATAAAAAATATATAATAATATACATGTACGCATGGGGAACAGAAGACTTGCTAAGTTTTCTGAAGTAGAATATGTTCTCTTAGATGGGCAATTTTTTATTCATTTAGTCCATTTTAGAAATGTATATGTTAAGAGTATTACTAATTGAAATGAATCCCTGTATGTTAAGAGTATTACTAAATGAAATGAATCCCTGTATGTTAGAGTATTACTAATTGAAAAGAATCCATGTATGTTAGAGTATTACTAATTGAAATGAATCCATGTATGTTAGAGTATTACTGATTGAAATGAATCATATGTTAGAGTATTACTAATTGAAATGAATCCATGTATGTTAGAGTATTACTAATTGAAATTAATCCCTGTAATTGAAATGAATCCCCCTTTAGTTGTTACAGTTTTGATACACTTTGTTCTATTTCAAATGCAAATGTTGGTAAATATCAACATGTACTTCATTATTCATTACGTGGTCCCGCCTTAATTCCATTAAGCGATGTGAAAGCTTATATTAGCAGGATTTTATAACTGATGTTTCGACAAAAAAACACCTTTAAAACATTCTTTACTGAAAAACAATACGACAACCTGTTTATAATTATGTATTAACTGTTTTAATTTTACAATATACAAACTTTTAAAGCCAAAATTAAAGTTTTATTTCATACCCCAGCCAACCCCGTTTTCGCTTCTTGGAGAAAGGGTTGGATGGGTTAATTCGGACCACGTAATGTTTAGTAGGGATGATTACGCTACACTAATTATATTTATAGCTGACATATTGAGGAATATTTAACTTTTGATGTATTTTAACCAACATTGCCGTTGATTTTCTTAGCAACGAAAGTTTTGGGTGATAACTTCCATATCCTGTTCTTCCATCTTGTCAGCATTTGACTACTCTTCTTGACCAATATAATAATTATATTGCTCTCTTTCCGAAAACGAAACTTTTGGAATATAACTTTCATATGTCTGTTCCTCCGTCTGTATATGGAATATCCGCACTGTACTAGTAGTTTTGAAAGATCTTGATCAATTTTGATAGTTAAGCAACAAACGTTTCAAAAGATAACTTATACATGTATATGCATGTTCGTCCGTGTACGGCATCTTGCTCGCTCTATTTCTAACGGAATATGCTAATTAAATTACACAAGATCAAATGTTGTGAAATATCAACATGTACTTCATTATTCATTACGTGGTCCCGCCTTAATTCCATTAAGCGATGTGAAAGCTTATATTAGCAGGATTTTATAACTGATGTTTCGACAAAAAAACACCTTTAAAACATTCTTTACTGAAAAACAATACGACAACCTGTTTATAATTATGTATTAACTGTTTTAATTTTACAATATACAAACTTTTAAAGCCAAAATTAAAGTTTTATTTCATACCCCAGCCAACCCCGTTTTCGCTTCTTGGAGAAAGGGTTGGATGGGTTAATTCGGACCACGTAATGTTTAGTAGGGATGATTACGCTACACTAATTATATTTATAGCTGACATATTGAGGAATATTTAACTTTTGATGTATTTTAACCAACATTGCCGTTGATTTTCTTAGCAACGAAAGTTTTGGGTGATAACTTCCATATCCTGTTCTTCCATCTTGTCAGCATTTGACTACTCTTCTTGACCAATATAATAATTATATTGCTCTCTTTCCGAAAACGAAACTTTTGGAATATAACTTTCATATGTCTGTTCCTCCGTCTGTATATGGAATATCCGCACTGTACTAGTAGTTTTGAAAGATCTTGATCAATTTTGATAGTTAAGCAACAAACGTTTCAAAAGATAACTTATACATGTATGCATGTTCGTCCGTGTACGGCATCTTGCTCGCTCTATTTCTAACGGAATATGCTAATTAAATTACACAAGATCAAATGTTGTGAAATAACAAACAGCAGTTAATGGATAGGGGTACTATAATTAAAGTTAGTAAATTGTGTGTAGATAATAATATTATTACATTTGGTAAAGGTGCATAAAGAAGACAAGGTGTTGCCTACTCTTGTATTGGGACAGAATACATACACTTTTGTTGTTGTTGTTTTTCACCAGAGCTTTTGACCTCAACATCTAAATGGAGTAGTGTGTTAAACACCAACACAAAATAGACTTTTAAGTTTGCATATCAATGTTCGATACCATTTTTAATATTGTTTTCTGTTAATTAATCTTCATATCGCACTGCACCGTCCACGTCTATTAATTAAAAGTAGATTTAAAAGTCGAACAGGAAATGTCACTTTTCACAGAACACAATCAACCAAAGACACGCATTAAATCTACAATAACAACGTTAATAAGAAGCAAGCTATGTGGCATCATAAACATCTTAAACACAAAAGGGTTGTTATCGCCAATATTGCTACCGTCATAGTCTCGGCCAGCTAGATCGTATCATGCATATATGTCTTACTTGCAGATATCGGTCTGGGCAGATAAAAAACGCCCACTAGCGATTAGCACAATTTATATGCGCGTTTTATTTACGCGCATAAAGTCGACGTTTGCGTGACGTCATGTTGTAAATAAACGTACAACGTCAATTGTTGATGCATCAGTTAAACATTTTAACGTCACTTGCTGCTTCTCATAAGTTAAAAATAAGACATTATTTGATCGAGGCTACTACCGTCAATGGCAAAACTGTCGCTTTGGGTGTGGGTATAAACCAGGTTCTAGATTGCACTCACTCTTACCCTATTGTCAACCCAATAAAAGTGGAGAGTGTAAATAAAGAAATCCACGCCAGGCTATATTTGGTCCGATAATGAATCTGCCAAATGTTTGTTTCATGCTAGCTATCATTGTGATGCCCGAATTGTGGTATTATGGTAGTCTCCCCGTGATACGAATCAGTAGTGTTTGCTTTAATGGTCCTTTGGGATCAACGAGCCGAATAAAGGTGGATTTGAAGTAGAATACCACTTTAATCCGGCGCTAGAGGCGTGAGAGGTGTTGCTTCTTACATTACCTCTCATGAACAGTAAAACAGAGTCTGCTACTTTATTTTCTTTGTTGTTTCCAAAGGATCTCCCTTATCAGTATGTATAAGTTATCGTAATAATGCATCTAAAGTAATATTATGTAAATATAGTAAAATATATATACAACTGTTACAGTAGCACATTTTGTTATGTTACAAAAGGTAAAAACTATTGTCTTTTCACATTCATCTAAGTATCAAACAATTTGTCTCAAGCATTTAAAATTCGACAAATGTTCGACATAATTTAAAGCACTATTTAACGCATTTGTTTTTAATAATCATCAACATGCATATATACCTGAGTAGAGAATACATTCATTTTGTCTATTCTTCACTTTACATGCTACATTTTTATTAATATTCATCCCTTCTGAATGTTCGTCATTTTATAACATCATCAGATCCATCCTGTATTTGTTGAACTGTTACTGCTCATCAACATCTACGGGAAGCATAGGCATATAGTCAGGCTTTGGCATGGGTCTCTTAATAATTGCCTGAAAGGTGAGAACGTATTATAATGATTGTCATAGTTAGGGCTGTTCTACGATTGCCTAAAAATAAAGAAAACGATAAGAATAGCTAATGACTTTTTATCTTCACATAACAGCTAATAAACATTCGTAACACTTTCGAAAGAATTGATCTTACGAAGTATAGGCTCAGATCACATGAACACTATGTGCAGGCTGATCAGGGTTTACATTATTCGCCACTCAGTAAGAAAAGTTCCATAACACTTTATATATATAAAAACAAAATCGAATTGGCGGCGAAAGGGTTACAACGGGAGATGCATGTGGCATTCAAACAATATAGACTACATATCGAAACCTTAAGCTTGCTCTGCGTAAGTTTAAAATTGAGTGCTTAAAGAAACTAACCCGCCAGTTTTGGGTTTTGGGCCTAGTGTGTCTATAGAGATAGGATTGTGAAAATATGTCAGTTATATATATATACCTCGTCTTCAGTAGGTAACTATGCTGTACAATTTAGCTGTTGTTGGCGGGATAGAGAGGAATTGATACAAACGAAGCAGCATGTTAAGTCATTTTTATTTCATTTTTAATTACATTTTTAATGGTTATCCCCATAAAGACATCCTGATATTCAATCTGGATAGGAACTCTTCATTTCGGTATTTAATAAGGTATGTTTTATATCTATCAAATCGATCAAATATGTTTTCTAGTGCTTACTCATTCTTTTAAAGACCGTCATTGAAATAGCTTGTCAAATTTCCAAATCCCTAGTTCATTTGACCACGCTTGCGCTGTTATCTGTGCTATCGAGTGTGCTTTGTGCATTATATATAAGTGTTAAGTTTGTATATTATATATTCTGTGATGAATTATAGAAATTTCCCATTTTGAGAAAATCTATAACATATCCCTTCCTCTACTGTGCTATCTCGCCTAGTGCGCAAGATAGCACAGTAGCCAAATGTTATGAACTAAACGATAGACGTCACGATATTACGTCACGAATTGACGTCATAATATTACTCCGCGCAGTCGCCAAAGGAGTGACAGAAGAAGGAATACTTGTGTCAAAAGACGATTGGAAAGAAATTCATCACAGAATATATATTATATGGTTTAATTAACATTTTTGTCGTGATACGGAAAATAATTCACTCGTGAGAAATATTCTTGCGATATAGAAACTCGTGCGAAAACGCACTCGTTTCTATATCGCAAGAATCTTTCTCACTCGGGAATTATTTCCCGTATCACTTCAACAATGTTAATTAAACTCTGTTTCTTAATCGGTGTAACATATGTGAAGTTAACCGTGAGTGTTTTATTGTTGTTGTTGTTGTTTTGCTCTCGTTTTTTTTAAGTCTGTTTTATCTGAAGTCACATACGCTGTACTTACCGTCCACTGTAATGGCTGTTCCCCTTTATCTAAAAGACAGTCGACAATAGTAAATATAGTTATCTCCTGCTGAATTTCTGGTTCCCCTTTTTCTGCTGGCCATAATAAAGTCAGACTGGGAACCTTCTTGGCTCGCTTAAAGTTGTGTTCCTTGATTTGGAGTTTCTGCAATTATGATAAAGAGTTCCGGTCTCAGTAAACAGTTAAATCCCTTACATATACTTCCGCTTTAAAAACATATATATTGGATTGTGATATTCGTTTGTATTTCAATAAATGCTTACGGATATGTTTTTCTTTTAAACGTGAGAAGACCACAGTGTGCTATTGGATGAACAGCAAATAGGCGACACTGACGGCAACAAATGCCATGTTTATGGGTTTTGGAGAGGTGTATGAATTTAGGTACAAACTCTGGAGTGAAACTTCAACACGGTACGTTGCTTGACATCACTAATATTAAAACACAAATCTGGGCAACGTGCCAGTTTTCGTGTATATTAGTGAGTTAAAATAAATGTATTGTATGAATTTAGTTACAAACTATGGAGTTGCTTGGCATGACTAACATTAAAACACCAATCTGGGCAACGTGCCCGTTTTCGTCTATATCAGTGAGATAAAATAAATGTATTTCACAACAAAAAATATCTTTAACCCGGAAAGGTCTCATACATAATATAACTGTGGACGTAATTCATAATAGCCAATAGTACACAACACAGGTGTTGTGAGACCTTTAACCTGTTTAATATTGTTTATGAGAATAATAACGAAATACGGATTTTTCATGATTCACATAACGTACCAACGGTAAGATCATGTTACAGGGGACTGGTTTTCCATGTAAAGTGCCCTAACCATAATGTTGATTCCCACTGTTTATACCTGTACAGTAATGCATTGTATATTGTAAGTATACTGCGATGTTATTTTGTAAACTGTTATGTCGTTGTCTGTCCGTGATTGACGCTTGTTTGTTTTTCACGGTTGTATAACATAGCACTCTGAGATTCCCTTCTTATTCTGCATATAACCTCACTCTTGCGAAATTAGTTGTGAAGTAAATACCATTTTCTTCTTTAAGAAGATAGTTGTTGTTACATATGTTTTCATTGCATAACATGACATATTTTTGGTTTCATAACCCAGGTTGATTTTAATATATAATCCGAAATAATGTGAAATTGCAACACGGCATTGGGAAATTATTAACCGCCAACCACCGGCAAAATTTATCTAACTGTGGGTCGTGTATAAGTGTACAACACTTACTTACTCCAATATTAAGTAAAAGTGGATATAAAAGTCGAAGAGGAAATGCAGCATTCAAGGACCGCAGTCAACCGCAAGCACGCACAGAAACAAAAACTACAAAACTGAATAAAAGGCAAGATATGACGTCACAAACATAAAAGGGTTGACAATACTACTACCGCCTTGGAACGGTCAGTAGCATAAACGATCGCTGGGGTTTTTAGAGTGCACAAACCCTCACACTTATGCTCAGTATTCAGTGAGAACCAATGTAACAATAACTGTGCTTACCTGAGTATTCACGATCAATCAATAATTTAAAATTGGTTTCAAAATATTAGTATGTTCCAATGAATGATACTTTTATATTTTCATTTTACGCCTTTAAATAGACAGGCATCCTCGGAGCCGTAAAATGTAAGGTGGTGCGAGTGAATATTAAAACATAAATGTATTCAGTTTAACGCTAATGATTTAGCTTCAAAACAGTTAAAATACACTCTTCAAAGTGACTACACTCTTCCAGTTTTGACCAATAACAATCAGTCCCGACATGTCTTATAGAGAAGTATTTCTCAGGATAATGAAATTGGACATTTTAATAATAGGGATGTCAAACAACAAACAGGATCTGAGAAAAAAAAATTATTTCAAAAATAATTCTGAGATTATTCGATGAAAATGTTTTATTTAATCAATTGTACATATGCAGTAATGAATTTGTGCCCAAATCATCTACGTTCAAAACAGAGATTCTGAAGCGACTAGTTTGAATTAGTTTGGAGTTTAAATGTACTTATATGAGTAGTCAAGGTTTCAAGGTTGTGCATACATCACAGTAAACCCTCTTGGATACACCCAACTTGAGAACAAAGATGTCAAACGCTTTGTCCAGTACCATCATCACCATCGCCTTTTCTTCCAGTGGCCCCACAGTCTGTAATAAAAAAAAAGCAAACGTGTTTTTTTTAATATTTCAAGGGTATGGTTTTCAACAAACAATGTTGCAAAACATAAAGTAATCAAAATCCTCAACTATTTCCACAATGTCTTTCGATATGTGTTTAGTGTATCAAACTGCTAATTGACAAATTCCAATCAAATTTAAAACAATTATATATATTATTATTATATTTCCGTATCAGGTTAAACACCAAATATATTGTATGGTTTTCAAAATAGTTGCAACACAATCATGTTAATGATTCAAATTTTAAAAACGAAGATAGTCAGTTCGAGATTAAAGAGAAAAATGGCATTCTAAAAAGTAGGGATGCTTAATTGTGCGAATGTATGCAATTCGCAAACTGATATTAAGTGTCTTATGAAATAAAAACTATATATTACATACCTTTGAGTGTAACAGTGAAAGTTTAACGGGTACAATTGATTTATCTTTCTGTCTTTCAGACAAAAATAGCACCTGTATAAACCACTTCGAAATTAAAGTAGAGTAATGGATTATAACACGACCATGTTATACATTTGAAATACATAAATGTCTTAAATTAAATTGTAATGAGATCAATTGGAGCAAATGAATCTGAATTTACATATTCTATGACTAATGTAGCAAAGAAGCCATGACGGCAACGCTTTATACTGTACATACTAAAAGAAGATACAAAAGACTAAGTTAGGAAATATAACAGCAGTTTACCTCTCATGAACAGACTCAATAAAACCGAGTCTGTTACTTTTATCTCTTGTTTGTGTTTGTTGCTTCCAAGGGATCCCATTTCCAGTATTTATTGACATTTACACTAGCGTTTGTTTAGTGGTGAGTGGCGGCCGTAAAATGTCGCCCCGACTACAAATCAGTAGCGTTATTACTTATTGGTCCTTTGGGGATCATCAAGCCCAATCGTTGTGGCTTTAAATGAGAATATCGCTTAAGCCGGTGCTAGGAGGCGTGAGAGGATTTGCACTTGACATTACCTCTCATGAACAGACTCAATACAACCGAGTCTGCTACTTGTATCTCTTGTTTGTTCTTGTTGCTTCCAAGGGATCTCATTTCAGTATTTATTGAAAGAGCCTCATCAAAATGTTGGAGAGGTGAAAGATAACTACCTTAACAAATAGGGCGAAGAAAAGTTCACTGCTAAGATCCTCCACTATCTTCGCTGCTGTCCTTTTGTCATTACAATGTTCCGCCAGTTTGTCGATCTCTTGCGGACTTTTCGATAGACTATCACAGTATTCTGAAACAAAAACTAGCAAGTGCATTTATATGTACACTCACTTATATGGTCCCTTTTGCCACTGACCGTTCCAAGGCAACCCCTGTTGTCAACTCTTATATGTTTGTGATGTGCTTTTTTACTGAAAATTTTTGAGATGTACATTTTGAATCACCATTGCGTTGTAATACTTGTTGGAGTGACTGAATTCTGTGAATGCTACTCTTCCTGTTGGACTTATAACCTTTCCTTCATGGTAAACACATGTTATACGTTAATGGAGTAAGTCGCTTTAAAATGAAAGACATTGCATGTAATGGAATGGACGATGATCTTATAGGAGTGACCTCATAGATAAAGCATATAACACAATACAGACTGGCAATGTTTTAAGATTATTAAAGTTCTGAAACTTAAATAGTTACCTAATGATGCCCCCAGCAGCCTATGTACTAAAATATCTGGATATCGTCTGATGGGACTAGTGAAGTGTGTATATAATGGCACATTGAGGCCGTAGTGGTGGTACAAACTTTCATCATCAACACAACCAGTACAGAAATACTTGGCGTTCTGGAATGAAGAAAGGCGTAAAATTGTTATGCTTTATGTCATCTAAACTGATGAGACTACTAGATTGAGGTTCTGAAATCATGATGAAATATGTGTCATGTTTCAGTGAATAACATGTCTCAGTGAAGAATATTACTACAGTATAATTGCATGAACGAGTTTTGATACAGACCATAAAACAATTGCATTTCAGCTTTATCGTACAGTTGCTCTGTTAGTACACTCATCAGTTTTAGTTATATTTAAAGGGACACACGGCAATCTTTATTTTTTAAAAACTCACGGCGTCCCGCTAGTCTTTCTGCACACCTTGCATTTGTTCAATCATTAATATTAATTATAAGGATAGTATTAAGCAATTTGATTTTGCATATTATTAATTTTTCATATAATTGCACCAATAATGTATTAAAACTTATTAATATATTAAAACTCTCATGAACAGACTCAATAAAACCGAGTCTGCTACTTTTCTCTCTTGTTTGTGTTTGTTGCTTCCAAGGGGTCACCTTTTCAGTATTTATTGACATTCACACTAGCGTTTGTTTAAGACTGTTTGGCGGTCGTAAAAAGTCGCCCCGATTACAAATTAGTAGTGTTATTATTTACTGGTCCTTTGGGAACATCAAGCCCATTCTGTGTTGCTTTAAAGTAGATATCGCTTAAGCCGGTGCTAGGAGGCGTGAGAGGTGTTGCATCTTACAATTACCTCTCATGAACAGACTCAATAAAACCGAGTCTGCTACTTTCCTCTCTTGTTTGTGTTTGTTGCTTCCAAGGGATCAGCTTTTCAGTATATATTACAGTATAATAAGACAAAATAGTGAATATTTATACTTTGGTTTATTTAAATATGACCAGGGTAAAAGTAAAAATGAAACTGGATATATAAATCGAGACATCCATTTCAAATACTTCAAGATAGCCGTGTATCCCTTTAATTCATTAGACCGTGATATGTGCACAAGAAGCGAATCTCGAATGGTATATATAATCGTATAAGTATTGCATCCTGCATTACTGTTATTTGAAAACAATGCTAATGTTATACGCATTTTGGAAAAGTACATCCCGTTAAATTGACTAAATATGCAATTGATGAAACGAAATCGACTGTATATCATGTCCTCAAATTGTATAAACTCTAAGGATAAAACTCGAAGCTCTTTCCCTTCATGACATAAACACCAATCTCGACGACGTTTAACATAATCCAATGGTTAAACTAGTAGACCATACACCTAATGTTACGGATGAAATGTAACAAGACAGGAAGCAAAACCAGCATCAACCATTTTCAAAATATACTCAAACAAAATATTCGAATCGCACAATGAAAAATATTCACTTACAGAATACACATAAATTAGATCCAGTATTTCTTAAAAATCCGGTTTTTATAAATAATATTGGCAAATGTCTCTTTAATCAAAATTGTTAAGTGTCCCTTTAATTCGAGTTTATTTTGAGTATTTCCTGGTTTCATTATTCACAATAGTCCAAATAATCCAATGTCACTTTTAGTATAGATGAGCACAGTAATTGTTAAAATAATTCCACTCAAAATATTTATTTTTTTAATTCAAAAAGCATCGAATACTTTCACGTTTCTTTTAACTTTACACTGAACCAAATACTGAACAATAAATAACACCAAAAGGTTATATTTATACCGTCACAGAACATCGAAGAAGCTTTAAGACAAACATGTTATGTAAATAACACAGAATGCACAATAAGAAATAAATACTGAAAGGGGATCCCTCGGAAGAAACAAACACAAACAAGATATACAAGTAGCAGACTCGGTTTATTGAGCTGTTCATGAGAGATAATGTCAAGTGCAACACCTCTCACTCATCCTAGCACCGGCTTAAGCGATATTCTACTTTAAAGCCACAAAGATTCCAAAGGATCGGTGTAGTATTGGGAGCAACTTTTTACGGCCACCACACGTCATATGACATGTATCGTAAATATCTTGTTTCTCATTCAGAAACTTCTGTATGTTACTTATTTTAAATTACATGGCCTTGGGTGACACAATTACATGTTAACATCCTAAACATTCATAGGAAACACTACCTGCATTGGTTTGGCACAAAGAGCCACGAGAACCTGCATCATGGCCTGAGAAGTGTCATCATCACCATAGTAATTACTTAGCGATCTCTGCAATACAAACGACTATCATTAAACTATTGTCTCGTAAGTCGTTTTGCTACCACCAACATTGTAACATCCTGGTATCTGATATAACGTCCTGGTCGGATAACCTTATTTGATAAGGTACGTAGCCAATTTAAATTACCGGAAGTCAATTAAGAGGGTTTCTGGCTGAAAACGAAATCCGCTAGACCAACACATGTAGACAGTGAGCGGTTTCAACTGCTGCTTATGTGGAGATAAAAGGAAGCCGACAGAGAGTGGGCGGGTTGAACTATATTTCGGTTATACTTCACTAATTTCCTTGAAATTTGAATAAATGAACGATAGGTTGATAAGCGAGCGAGAATGATCGCACTTAACGTAAATGACATCACTTAAAGCTCGTATTGGCGAGTTTTTTTTCCATATCGGCAGATTCGTATTATGTGTAAAGCTTCTAGCTAATATAGTTTATAGTTATTTAATAATTACTAATTAATAGTAATGGTATATATTCAAACCAGTAACGTTAACTTGCTTACTTGGTATACGTGTACGTTACCGTTTGAAATCGAGGTCTTTTCAGCAATATTCACAAGATTGAGTTTTGTGTTAAATTGTATTTAAAAGTTCAAATATAAAAATAGGCAATAACTAATCTTCTATAAGGGTTCTATAAGTTTATGGCCAATATACACTACTGTGACAGACATGTGGTATAAGGAACAGTCGTTATGATGCACACGTAGTGTGGTGGATACTAAGCCATGTGGATTATATAATAAATATTTAAACAATAATGTAGTTACACTGTCAATATTTAGCGGACACCTCAGCTGATCATGAAACTTTATACCAATAAGTACGTAAATTAGATATGGTACCTGTATTGATCCTGCACTACTGATGTCTATGTGGATACCCAGAGCGCTGCACTGGTCTCTCTGTAATGTACATACTCGTACATAATACTTAAGTATAGACTTACCGGCTTACAATTACTATTATGATAAAAGATACACAGGAAACTATAGTTCTCTAGGTTATATACATACACAATATAAACTTTATTTAGCTTACATTCATTGTAAATCAAGAAACTCAGGATTCTGCTAAGGTCTCCGTGTAACTTATATACAAGTACATAAATGATCTTCACTGAATTCCCATTCCATATATGATTGTGAAACGAGTTATGAATTAGTTTAATGTTAACGATATAACGATATTAGTTTCCGAATAAGTTTGGAAAATATCAGATGAAAATTGAAGTATATAGAGATTAACATAGCTTTTGTCTACGCTTTAATTTATATCAACAATCTGGCTGAGTTTGTTAAAGATCGGATGAATAATTAATTTGCTATAGCGGTCAGGAAACAAAATATAACATTTGATTTTATAATTCATGGGCCATACCTGTGTCTCTACTATTGCTAATCCGATCTAGCTGGCTTGCAAATGTGTACGAGCGTGCCAATGTTTGGTAAATATCGGATGCAAAATGAAGGACATATCGTCTTCACGAGGCAAACGTTAACGGAAAGTTTGACGTCGGACGGACGACTGACAACTTACTATCCCATAAGCTAGGCTGTCGGAGATAAAAACCGTGAAATCCTAACGCTAAATTATGAATTTAATTAAATCTAGTCTTCTAAAATTGTCAAGTAAATTAAATAAATTATGCAATAAACATACCAGATTATTGAGCATATTCTCCTTGGGTGGCGGATGTCTTCGGAGAAGAGCCTTATCAGGAAAGTCCTTGTTAATCTCACCTGCCACGGCCATGTTTGCTAGCAGCATAAACTCTTCTACCAACCTGAAATACCACCAGTAAACACTTAACGCAACTATAAAGCATATCAAGACTAAAGCCACAAAAAGTCTAATTAGCGTATTTGTTGGACACAAAAGCCGATGTTAAACTCATTGCATGCATTTCCATAATTATCCTACTGTACGGCGGGTTTAAATTGCATTACATTCGCGGTATAGGTAATTCTAATCATTCAAAGCTTGCATTAAATATATACAACCTTCAATATTCAGGATACTAAAGAGGAGGATAATGTTACCGATTACTATCCTTTTGTTGATAGACCCGGTATCCATTGGGCATGCCAGAATCCGGGTCTAGACCATATTGCAACTTGACCTGGTCTAGTCTCAATGCGCCGCCATCCATTCTACCCTTCCTCAAATTTTGAGCAATCTAGATACAAAAAACATAATAATTTGTTACAAAGAGGAATAATTGTACCTAATTATTATTAATAACAACCCCGTCATCACTTACTGTTCATTTATTTGTAACAGTTATGTTACGAGGAGCATTATTTACAGTACAGTATGCATTTCTTTGCAAGCCAGTCAAATCCGCAAATACAGATATAATAGTATAACGACTGTATTAGGCGGACATCTTTTCTAAATTTCCACCATTAATCCGTCTAATATAAAGGCCCACTATTATATAGTTGAGGAGATATTTATTTCTCAATAAAACAAAAGCGACTGTTATTATAGGAAGCGGAAGTGGGAGTTTGAGCGGGAATGGGTAGCCTTGTGAGATGTCTACATAAACATAACCCAAGATAAATACTGTAAAGTAAACATCTTGAATGCAACAAACCAAACAAGAGATAAAAGTAGCAAACATTTAGAAACTCACATACATGTACCCACTTCCAGAGTTTGTCGGGAAAAAAGAAATGTCCATTACCTTGTGTAAATTCAACACCCTAGTTTTAATGTCATCTACGGAAAAGAGTTTTGAGATGGGTGGGAGTTCCTCTACGGTCCAATCTTTTTCTGGTTCCTCTATAAAACCCTGAAGCAGAAAAAAATATATGTTTTAAACCAAAACGTACTATATGTTCTATTATTAGCTTGTGATGTAAAAACACTGATATTTTTCTTACATCGTTGAGATTGGCCGAAGCAATTTGCTTGAACTGATTGGATTGGCCTAGTTTGGGATTTTTGAAAACAATTATATTGCTAAAGTGTTAAGATTAATTTCTCGAGAATAATATTTTTTTGTAAACAAAATCATCAGCTAATGTAATTGTGCTAAATACCAAGACCCTCTCGTTAAAACTTGCAACAGCATTGAGCATAATATACCCAACCCCACATTTACCCGAAAAATCCGTATTATATAGTTAATACATCCATCTTCATTACCAAATGCTTTCCAATACAATATTCAACTTGTATTTGTAAAAGATAAGATATGTAATTTCCTCTTAGTTTATCCTGCATACATTATAATCGCAAAGAGCATGTTAAAGCTATGAAACCTGTACTTAAATCGCATGCTTCTTTGTAGACGTGTTCTTTATATGCAATGTCTTGTTCACCAGCTCAGGACTAATTCGGGTATTTAATAGATCAAGACATTTACTTTATAGACATCGAGTCGTGCACTTCGTACATGTACGCATGTGGCATTATCATTTGTAAGATAAAAGGGCTAGGAATATCACAACCCTTATTTTACGGAGATGTGGTCTATAACCTTCGAAAGTCAAAGGGATCTGGCAGGTTTCCTGACCACTTTACAAAATTATAATCTGGAAGTTCGTCAGAAAAGGATGCAAACCCTTTAGTATTACAACGCGGTGCATGTTTAGTGATTGACCCCACTATAGTCAGTCCCTACGCTTCACCTTTCCCTTGTGCGATGACTGGACAACCTCTTGGGGCTCTATGATTGCACCTACTGAAACCCCGATCAAAGAAGGTAGATGCATGCGCTTTCGTCCCTTGGGTCTTTGGTCGCACACTAGATTGGTTTTCACTTTGGTTGCAACTGCCATGGTTGTTCAGAACAATTCTTTATACAGCCTGAGATGTTTCTTATTTTGTATTTTATATATCTTTACAACAACATCTTAGTTTTTCTTTTGTTAGTTTCTCTGGATGTGGACTTTATTGTTAGAGAATTCCTTTTGATAGGATGTAGTTTTGTTTACATTGTGTTGTCTATTTGGGCGCTGAAGACAGGATAATAGCGAGGATTGTGTACACATAAAATTGATTCAAGCTAACCTGTAGGCCTTATTGCCTACTGACCGTTCTAAGTCGGTAACCCTGTCTTCACCACCCTTTCTGTTGTATTTTGCCTTTTTCATTGTATAATTAATTAAATAAGTACAGTGCGGAACTACATTGCGTTTGGACGCTGTGGTTTCTATAGGACCATAAATCTCATTTTTGCTTTTAACACGTTCTATTGATTTACAATCAGTCGTTGGAACTACTGTGCTCTTGGGTAATCTTGAGAACAAGGTATAGTTATTACCATTAAATTTGAGGAACATAAACATAAACTTGCCTCAAAATGTATTAGTATAAAGTCGAGCATATCGCACATTTGTGATGTACATGTAAAACTATGTAATTAAATTGAAACAAGGATTCTGTCTCTATATCTCGATATTTATTTAGTACTTTATGTGTGCGCACGCCATATTGTAGTGCCTTTTTTAAGTTGGAAACTTAAGTGCAGTATCAACATAGTGGTCGCGAAGCGGTTATCAGGTCTGAAGAGCAAATAAGAGAAAACAGCATAAAAACAACCTTGTTCAAATCCCGCTCCGAGGAAGTAGATTTTTATGAAATATATTCGAAATTCGTATTTATCGATTTTACGTGTATGAAACCTGTATACAAATGTGATATTTTACGCATTTATTTCTGACTGAGATATCGACTGTTTGATCTTCGTCGAACGGAAACTACTTCACACAGGCCTCAATCACATTCATAAGTCATTTAATGTATAACATTTACAGCTTTAAATATTACTAACGTATCCATTAGTTATTTTAGGTATTTTACCTGAGCATGGTCGTATGATAGCTTGACACATGACTTAATGACAGATCTGCCGAACCATTCATCTTCAATCTGCAATTAGATTGAATACATTATGACATTGGAATTGAAGCAACGAGAAACAGTTGATTTCTTCTTTTTTGTCTGCCTGGTATCATCATTATGTGCATGTGAAGTTACATTTTTTTTTTCTGTGCAATTTTGTAAAAAGTCTTACAAAACATTCCAAGATAAACGACATGCCTTACCACATTCTCTGTTGATCGATGTTGCACTGATTTCAGCGGAAACTTTGCGAAATCGAAAACAGCAGCTCTGGTGGCAGAATCAGTAGTGTTATTACTTTCTGATTCTTTGGGATCATCGAGCACAATCACACTGGTTTTAAAGTAGAATACCGTTTAAACATATCTTACGTAACCTTTTATGAACCAACTCAATAAAACCGAAGTTTGATACTTTCTTCTTCTGTTTGTGTTTGTTGGTTAAGAAAGATTCCATTTACTGTATGTATTCGCCCTCATGATTTCCACCGCCTTTATATTAGGATACATGTAAGTAACAGTATTGCTATCTACCATTCCATCTTCTGTGATGGTCCATTCCACAGAAAATGTAAGACGATCTACATCAGGGTTCAAACTGCACAGATTCTCACACAGCAAGCGTGGCAACATAGGTATAACCTAGAAACAGAATAATATAGAATGTAATATCATTGCTAGAATTGCATGTAATACCGAACACTTATTTAAAATGCGTGTTTTGTCGAAAGTAGCAACTACTTTATTTAAATCCTGTATATATAGTGTATGTTTTATTAAATTAAATATATCTCCATAGTATATCAAAATACATATTACAAATCAATTCAAGTTAATGAACTCATTTCAAAATTAACTACTGTTGGCATTTTCCGTATACGGGTCCTGTTAATATTTGTCTAAATAACTCATACTTCATATACATTTTTCAATACATAGTATCAAAAACAGAGGAACAATTTATTGGTCTACCTTATGAACAAGATAGACACTTGTAGATCGCAGTGCTGCCGCCTTATCTAACACTGAATTCTCCTTTATAAAATAGCTGACGTCAGCAATGTGCACTCCAATTTTGTATCGACCTAAAACATATGATATACATAAAAAACATAACACCTGCAGCTGCCGTCTTAAATGTTGAATGGACCTAATTTTACATTTTCTGAAGTAAAAAGGAGCTAAACGTGAAACTGAATATACTACAAAGAAAAGACATCTGTAAAACCTAACACGATACATTACAAGCTATGCATCATGGTGCTTCTTTGGCTACACCTTTACCAGTAGAACTAATAGTTCATTACTTACCATCCCCAAGCTCTTCACACGACAGTGCATCATCGATGTCCCTTGCCGTGGCAGGATCTATGGTGAATACACAGCCGGACCTGAAGTCTCTCCGGTACTCCAACTCGTCCGCGGGAATACACCAGGGACTTTGTTTAGGAAGGCAGTCTAATGCCTGGAAACGAACATGTGACATATCTTTGCTATAAGTACAGTAAGAACTTAATTGTTACCACGTTAATGACCTTACTTATTTTAAACTATATTGCCTTTAATCAAAGTGGTAAATCAATTCTGCGACTCGACTCAATAGGGGTTGTGCGCATTTTTATTTGTTGGCAAAGGATTTTAGTTTTTATTAAATGTCGGATTCAAAAACTATGCTAACAGAAGATAAAGTCTCGCCGGGCTATGAATTTGTAGCGTAATTACCTGCTGGTCCTTTGGGTTAATTTAGCCCATTTTTGGTAATTTGAAAAATTGTATACCAGTCTGGTTGCATCTTAAATAACCTCTCATGCATATACTCGATGAAACTGAGTCTACTTCTTTTTTCTTCTGTTTGCGTTCGTTGCGTCCGAAGGATCTCCTTTTCAGTATTCATTAACGACTATCAAAATACCACAGACTATACGTTCATTACCTGTGATTCAGGCATATTTCTCTTGATTTGCTTAAACTCTTGACTTATCCTACATAGTCAGTGAATATATAATAAATCTTATTTATTTATGACAGATAAATGTCCATATAATGTAGATACTAGTCAATCATTAATGAATACTGAAAAGGGGATCCCTTGGAAGTAATAAACACAAACAAGAGAGAAAAGTAGCAGACTCGGTATTATTGAATATGTTCGTGAGTGAGAGGTAATAGAATGTGCAACATCTCTCACGCTCCCTAGCACCGGCTTAAACGGTATTCTACTTTAAAGCCAAAAGATAGGCTTGATGATCCCAAAGGATCAGTAAGTAATAACACCACTGATTTGTAGTCGGTGCGACTATTTAAGGCAGCCACACAGCACTAAACAAATGGCTAGTATGAATGTCAATAAATACTGAAAAGAGAATCCCTTGGAAGCAACAAACACAAACAAGAGAGAAAAGTAACAGAAGTCGTATAACATGCATATCATGAAAAGAAATATAAAAAGATCGGACAGGGAAAGTAGCATTCAAGGAGGACAGTCAACCACAAAACACAGAAACAAACATGTAAACAGACAAAACAAGAAGGCAAAAGCAATAATAAATGCAAACGACATCACAAACACAAAAGGGTTGACAATAGGGCTACCGCCTTGGAACGGTCAGTGGCAAAGTAGGCCACTGGGGGTTTAAACCGGTTCTAGGATGCACCAAACCTCACACTTACCCTACTGTCATCCCATTAAAACAGGACAGTGTAAATAAAGAAATCCCCGCCATGATCTAATCTCTAACCAACAAGGCAGCATCAATAGGCAATATAAGTAAACACAAATATGCTCGTGATAAATATAATACAAAACACAATAGCCTAGAAAGCCACAATGAAGGTACTCAATGACTTTGCAGAAGCCAGAGCAGTAAGAGAATAAACCATTAAGGGCACGACAAGAAAGATCATGGACAAACATCAAACGCCACCGTCCCAAGATGAACATTGAAACTTACCTCAGGTGGAAAATCGTCAACATCAATCCCATTCTCTATGAGCATACCTTCTGTTTCTGGTTCTATTTCTCCTGCTTCGCCTAGACTCTTAGAAAGACTCCTTAAATCGTAATATAGAATAGTTTCAAAAAAAAGACAGAGAAAACGTTAAATGCAATTATTTAATCTCTCAGTGTAGAGTGTGGCATTAACGTTCATGGTGGTACCATGGGGGTTGTTCATGTTAAACATATCATTTCTGCTAATACGCTGAAAATCCGTCAGGTGGTCTAAATGTGATAGTATGGACAGGTACAAGACAGAAACAGCGCACCGGTAGGGGTCTAATAATAATTCCCTGGACATTTGCTGGACACAAAAGAGAACAAAAGGTGGACAAGATTATTTATGAGTTTATAAGACGTAAGGGATGGTGATCATGCATGATGGTCGCATTGCTAAGAAATGGGTATTCCACGGATGTTTTAATTAAGTACCAACTAC
The DNA here is from genome assembly GCA_037043455.1 of Cyrtodaria siliqua. Classification (NCBI taxonomy): domain Eukaryota; kingdom Metazoa; phylum Mollusca; class Bivalvia; order Adapedonta; family Hiatellidae; genus Cyrtodaria; species Cyrtodaria siliqua. Next base: position 85,988 of record JAWPHD010007283.1, read on the forward strand.
GATTATTGGCAATTTAGTTGTACAAGTAAGGACCTACAATATGTTAATTTGCACCTGGTAAATATAAGTCATGTTTAACAAAAATTAATATAATTACTCATGTAAATTATGCCCACATTTCTAAAATGCAGTTTTGTGTTGTACTTTAAAATAACATGTAATAACAGGTAAGTCATTTCATTAGTAAAAACATACAAATGTGAGATATACAGAAGGTGTACCTACCCGTCTGCGTAGTTAGACCCTAGTTTCCAATCCGTAATCCGACCCACATAAACGGTCTTTACATGGTCTTTGGGACGTTTAAGGAAATCTGTCAAAGCATTCATTATAAAGTAGACTGAAGTTCATATATCTTTACTTGCTAAAATATTTAACAAAAACTTAGAAAATGATATAATTCTAAACTATTTAAGGTTGTATTTACCTATCAGTATGTTAATGTTAAATATTAAATTTAAGTGATTGTATATAGTGAATTATTGAAAAAACTCTAAATTAAGAATTAACGTTTAAAGTTAAAATGTATTTGCTTTCAATATTAACATATGTTCTATACACGCGCTACTTTTATATAAAGTACGTTTGCTGGGCTGTGGAATACATCTGTGCCCCGTTTTATTAAACATCTTACGATAAGTCTCACATGTTCAAACTGTTCACATGTTTGCACCTAAGCATTCAATGTAGACAATTATGTGTTCAGTATGTGCAGAAATATCAAATGTATAAGACAATGAAATGAAATCGCTTTCATTTGTGAATTGTAAATCAAAGAAAAGAATTTAAGAAATTAACTTACGATCAAAACGGTCGTAAGTTGTTTCATAAAACCGGGCCCTGGAGCATAAAACATATATATCTACGCACTTTCCTGACCAATATTTTATCTGAGAAAATAGCGATAATTTATTTACATGTAGACCTGAATAATCAATGTTTAATGGCGACATACTTGGAGGACAATCAGCGGTGGGGATCATAATCCTAGGTACCCTGTGATCATTGGAAGTCAACAAGGCCATCTTATCTTGAAATGGTTCAATATGGCCCCTGCACGCACGAGAATGCTTCCTTTCTACAATGGCTACAACCTGTAAGATGTGAAAGAAGACACGTGCACGGGGATTGGAGTGATTCCTTCTATAACATTTAACACCTACTATATACTATCATGAAATACGTGCATAAAAGAATACAGTTTTCATAATGGCTAGAACCTGTTGAAATTAAAACAACGATAACAAGGATAACGTGTTGAAATGACTAGATGTGATTGTTTACCAATTAGGATGCTTTCTTTCTATACTGAACGACCATACTCTATTAGGGACCGGGCAATATTTATTGGGGGGTTGGGACCGGTGCAAAATGGCATGGGACAGGTACTTTTTTTGTCGCGACAAACCATGGGACGATACTTTTTTTCCGGCTAGCTTGCCATGGGACGTACACTTTTTTTAAAGTCAAATTCTTTCCCAACAAAAAAACTTTAAACAATTACAAATATTAAAGCGCCCGTTTTTATAATTTACGCGGAATCCCGAAAAAAAAGCCGCGGAATAAATTCGGAATTTCGGTCTTCGGAGTAATGGACATAGGTTTTAATAGAAAATAATTCGGACTTCGGAAAAAAATAACAAAGAAATTTCACGGACAGATTCATTAGTCTTCGGCTTTCCGATTTCTTCGGACAAAATTGTCCTAATATGTATTCCTTCGGAAAACATTCAGGCATCAGCAATAGTTTGGAAAATATTCGGACATCGGTATTTCCTTCGGAAAATATTCGGAAATGGGTATTACTTTCGGAAAATATTCGGACATCGGCATTTGTTCGGAAAATATGCTGACATCGGCATTTTCTCAGACATGGCATTTCTTTCGGAAAATATTCGGACATTGGTATTGCTTTCGGAAAATATTCGGACATTCACATTTATTCAGAAAATATTCGGACAGAAATAATCTTTAAAATTAAAAAACAATTAAAATTTATTTTTGAATAAAGAAAAGCGGAACAAATTCCACTTTTTACTAATCGTTCTTTCCTCTTATTGGACAATCACATGTATCCGATTTCTGATTTTCTTTGACAAAATTACGATTTTCGATTTGGTTCAGAAAATATTAAGATTTAATTTGTGTTTACCAGCAGAAAAACATCTCAATTCTGTTGTTGAAATTATGGCCTGCTGCAAATGTATATAATGTATTATTTCAATTTGTACTCATATAGTAAAAATTAACCTTGTTACTGCCAGTTTTGAAGAACTTTTTCTACATTAGGCGAACATGTTCGTGTCCGAAATGGCCTGCTGAGTTACTTCCCTTATATGCATTATCGCCATTTACATAAAATGAAAACAAATTTTGTTGCACGGTTCACATTCAACAAAACTTGTTTTTCACATTCAACAAAACTTGTTTTTGTTGAATGTTATACATGTAGCGAACTGGAATACAGTACAGTACTGAATCAATGTAATTTAGACTGTATTATGTATATTAGAATACCTGAAATCTTAAACATCATGCACAAATTCTAGCGGAATCTTGAATAACTTTTTAATAATACGACTTACTTTTGTCATAGATCTACATGCTGCTGTATATCCATGCTTTTATGGTATCCTGCATGAATAATGAACATGTATATCCTTGTTTTATAAGTTAATGTATCACTCCTAGGTCACTTTTAAAAACAATATTTCATAATTATTTATTATTGTTCCAAATAAATATGCCAGATATTTCTGTATTAACACACTCACGTGTGTTTGAATATAGTAGCACCAGTTCCATTGGTTAATAAAAGTCACATGACTAACTGTAACACAGTCAGCTCCTAAGGTCTTAATTAATTTACACATCAGAGTAACATTATAGCATATGGGTATCATAAATGTATTAGTATGAGTGCTGGATATCTGTATTAATTAGCTTATCTCAAGTATTCATGATCAAAAGTGTATCATGAGTATGAGTTAGTACAGGGTCCTTATATATAAGACTCTGATTAGTACTAAATAATCTGGGAGTAAGATTTTTTTAATTCTTTCTATAAATAAGCAGTTACAATATATACATCAAACACTTTTATAGTGTAGAATTTCTGTGTATCAAAAAGAAAAGATCTAACTACCACAAAAAATTGACTGTCATAATTATATGGCCTAACATGTGCTTAGAATGACGTAAAACACCATTCAAAGTAACTTGTTAGAGAAGAGCACACGTGGCATAACAATTTCTTAGTTAAAAAATTACCTGTCACGAATCCTAGACTAGTTGTAAATTTCGCGTTAAATTAAATGTATTTTGTGTATACGCATAAAATACATCAATTTCACCGCAAATGTTTCAATTGAAAATATAACTTAAATGATGCTGAAAATGAATAATGTTAAAAATGTCTAAGTTCTTTTCCGAATCAAAAAATGACTACCGTCTGTCCTTACACTGAACACAGACATTAATAAACAGATAGGAAACTTCCCATCTTAACCAATGAAGTAACCAAAATATCACATGGCACCTTAACTTTTCCTTCTATCTCCTCTCTCAATTATTCACTGATTTTGATGAGAATACATTCAAACGATTCATAGTGTATATCAAAATGGTATTATAATAATGTATGTTTAGTTTGAAAGTAAGAAATTGTATAAAAAGACGTTTAAAGTTAAAAAGTTCATCATTTTTCGTTTTTCTCTTAAAAATCAAGGTTTTGATATAGTCAAAGATTCCGTCAAACTCCTTTTTTGCTCTAAATGTAAGAGAAAGAAAAATACTATCATTGGAAAGAAAATTAAATTTGTGATGGTATTTGGCATGAATGAAACTTGTATCTATAAAACTCTTCATAATATGTGTGTTTAAAGTTGGGAAATAATTTGTGAAATGTTCGCACTGTGCTACATGAAATTTAGATAATTTTCGTAGTGTCCAATCTATTTGTTATTAGGTCTGTGCACTGAAGCAGTTTCCGAATGATAAATCGAGTTCTCATTTGCCAAAAAATTATGTTCTTAAAATTCGGACTTATTTTCCGAACATTTTATATAATGTCCGATATATTTCCACGGAAATCTTCGGAATTCCGATTCCAGACGGGTATAATAATAAATGAGTGATATTAGACCATAAAAGGCCCCCATACCAAAAACATAGGCTTCTGGCGACTGTTTGCTGCAATATGTTTGCCGCAAAGCTGCGGCAGACAAGTTTGCGTCAAAGTTGCGGTACACTTTTACCATGCAAATGAAATATGCAGCAAACAAATATGCAAATGAGGTTCTGGTGATGTTCACCGCAACTTTGCGGCAGACCTCATTTGCATAGTAAAAGTGTGCGGCAACTTTTCAGCACACTTCATTTGCATAACACTTTTAGCAGTAATATTCTGGAGATGTTTTGCGATGTTTGCTGCTACTTTGCTGCAGACCTCATTTACATTGCAAACATTTTGCAGCAAACTTCATTTGCATAAAAAAAAATTCTGCAATGTTCTGGTGATATTTTTCAAAATAAATAATGGACTGAAATTATGAAATAGAACAATGGTGTGCCGTTTGTAAAAAAAAATAAAATATTTAGCTTGAAAACATTTTTTTTTTTCACTATTTAACATGGACTGCACAATATATAAATAAATTGACACGATTTAAATAAATCGACTATTTAAATAAATCGACACAATTTAAATAAATGCTCTTGATTTAAAGTATATCCTTACGATTTAGATTATATCCTCACGATTTAACTAAATGGTTTTGATTTAAATAATTGTTTGTGAATTCTAAATAAATGGACCTTTGTTTTACTAAATGTGCAACAATTTAATTAAATTCACTATATTTAAATAAATCGGCACAATTTAAATAAACTGACACTATTTAAATAAACCCTCTCCAAATTAAAATCTGTCATTTCTGCATTACTCTCATTTTCATGGAGATGTCGAGCGCTGTCATTTTGCATTACTCTCATTTTTATGAAGATGTCGATCGCTGTCATTTTGCATTACTCCCATTTTTATGAAGATGTCGAACGCTGTCATTTTTGCATTACTCCCATTTTCATGGAGATGTCAAGCACTGTCATTTCTGCATTACTCCAATTTTCATGGAGATATTGAGTACTGTTGAGCGCTGCCACTTCTGCATTACTCTCATTTTCATGGAAATGTTGAACGCTGTCATTTCTGCATTAATCTAATTTTCATGGAGTTGTGGAGCGTTGTCATTTCTGCATTACTCACATTTTCATGGAGATGTCGACTGCTGTCATTTCTGTATTACTTCCATTTTTATGGAGATGTTGAGCGCTGTCATTTCTGCATTACTCTCATTTTCATGAAGATGTCGAGCACTGTAATTTCTGCATTACTCCAATTTTCATTGAGATATCGGCGCTGTCACTACTGCATTACTCTCATTTGCATGGAGATGTCGAGCACTGTCATTTCTGCATTACTCTCATTTTCAGTGAGATATCGAGCGCTGTTGAGTACTGTCATTACTCTTAATTTTCATGGAGTTGTCGAGTGTTGTCATTTCTGCATAGCTCACATTTTCATGGAGATGTTGAGTGCAGTCGTTTCTGCATTACTCACATTTTTATGAAGATGTCGAACGCTGTCATTTTGGCATTACTCCCATTTTCATGGAGATGTCGAGCACTGTCATTTCTGCATTACTCCAATTTTATGAAGATGTCGAATGCTGTCATTTTTGCACTACTCCCATTTTCATGCACTTTCATTTCTGCATTACTCACATTTTCATGGAGATGTCGAGTGCAGTCATTTGTGCAGTCATTTGTGCATTACCGGTACTTCCATTTTTATGAAGATGTCGAACGCTGTCATTTTTGCATTACTCCCATTTTCATGGAGATATCGAGCGCTGTCATTTCTGCATTACTCTCATTTTCATGGAGATGTTGAGCACTTTCATTTCTGCATTACTCCCATTTTCATGGAGATGTTGTGTGCTGTCATTTCTGCATTACTCCCATTTTCATGGACATGTCACTCACTAACTGTAGCAGTCCAATAGGCACCAATGGTGCCTGGATATGACCAGGATATCTTGGAATCAGCACCAGACCCTAGACAAACCAACAAACGTATATAATACACACATCTACCTATTTGAGGTCATACTGATCATATTATTTTGCACTTGGGATACAATTTTAATTTTTCTGGTTTTAAATGTTGGAGTTATCATGGTGTTTGGTATTTAAAAATGTTCTTGCAATGAACACAATTGAATAAATGTTTAAAAATAAGATTCCACGAAACAAATTACACTTGGCTAAATTACTTGTTCAAGTGGTACGTCCTTTGACATAAAATACAAATTTCACTTTTAGTAATTAGTAGTATTAAAGTAACTGGAAATAATAAAATTCTGTATAAAGTCTAAGTCTTGCGATGCTGTTTTGGCTAACAGAGTCTTCAGATACAGAAGATCAGAATGGAAAGTTTGTCGTGATGTTCTGTGAATAAAGAAACGGCAAATTTGAATTTAAAAGATTGTGGTGATGTTACGGCGTGCAATAAAAAAAAATCAGATTGGTAAAATTTGTCGCAATGTTGTGGCGAACAAAAAAAACATGGAAGTAAGTTTGTGGTGATGTTATGGTGAACGTTGCAAATAAATAAATGTTTCTGGCGAATGTATAGCTTTTTGGCGAGTTTGCGGCAAATTCGACAAAGATTACCATAATGTTTGCGGCAACATCACCGCTAGTGGCGAACCTTGGCAAACATTTAAGAACTGTTATGGTGAACAAAATTGTTCACTGCAAGCTTGCAGCAAACCTCATTTGGTAAGGAGAGTGCTTATGGACCAGGCAATATTTATCGGGGCATTGGGAATGGTGCAAAATGGCATGGGACAGGTACTTTTTTGGTCGCGACAAACCATGGGACGATACCTTTTTTTTCGTTTCCTTGCCATGGGACGTACTTTTTTTTTTGTATAACATTTTTATTTGCACCGGTCCCAACCCCCCGATAAATATTGCCTGGTCCCTTATACCTAAAATAACGATAATGTCTTGAAATGATTTGATGTGGTCCAAATTATGAGAGTGTCTACCTTTCTGCGCGAATTGGAGTGTTTCATTTCTGTAATGAATACATCCTCTAAGAAACAAACAACGACTATTTTATGAAATTGTCTGATGTGTCACTTTGAAGGAATTGGGTGGGTCCTTTCTATGGCTACACTTGGTAATATATCAAACAACACAAGTATGGTCATTACAAGTGTTATATATATGCAGATGCCGATCATGCTAAACGATGATAACATGATGATGACGGCATTGTTTAAAGATGTTAAAGATGATGATAGTAATCACGATAATGGCGATATAGATAATGAACATTGCTTAATTACATATTTGACACAAATTGGTAATCACATGAATTAACACAGATGATCTATTATTTCATTAAGGAGTAATAGGTAGGGTCAAAACTAATGGTGTGAGAAATTTAGCCCGACCCTTTAATTGGCAATAATATATGTTTAAATGAGAGCCTTTCTTCAAAGCGGAGATGACATATTCTTTCTTGCTTATCATGAAAGGAGATGGAAACCATAATGTCAGGCGGTTGCCTTTAGTGGGTAAACACCATGAAACACCGCTTAAATTCACTTTGGTACCAAAGATGAGAAGGTCCATAATGATTAAATTATTTATTTGATAATAATGGTGATGATGCTCGTAGTGGTGATGTTGTTGATGATGATGATGATGATGATGATGGTGATGATGATGATGATGATGATGATGATGATAAAGATGATGATGATGTTATTGGTGATACATTAAAAGCAGTAAGTTATAAGAATAAAATAAGAAGGAGGATGAATATGATAAGGAGGAGGAGTATTAATATGATGATGTTGAAATAATAATAAGTACCTTGCCCGCTCTCTGTAACATCTTTTTCTTGATATCCGTTCTACCTTCATCACTGAATATGTTTTTAATTGCAGGACTTCCCGTTGCAATAACTTCATTCAGACTTGTAAATCTGTTTCTTAGAGACTCGTTTACCCCATTAGGTCCATACTTTTTTGTTTTCGACTGATTTGATTTATTATTGATAGTTATGTCTATGTTTAGATTTTTTAAATCTATGGAATTATTATCTTGTTCGTCTAATTTACCATTTGACTCTGTATTTTGCTTGGCAACACTTTGCTCAGTTGACTCGCTCTCGACGACGCCCTCCGGGTTAGAGTCCCTTTTCTGGGCTTCAGACAAGAGATCCTCCTCCAATATATGTAACTCATTCTTGTTTAACTATAAATAAAATGAAAATAAAACTAATAACGGGCCAGGGCGAAATGACATTTGTCATACTAATGTAATTATAAAATATTACATTGCTTTTTAATATGATGTAATATCCCGATTATAGAATATAGATCATTTATATTCATTACAGTCCAATTAAGAATGAGAAAATAAACAAACTCTCGACTCCAGATTGTGGTATTTCTGCTTACCTTCCATTCTCCTTCTTCATTAAGTTGTACAGCAACAATATCCCCATTTAAGGCCCTGTTTCTCCCATAAAATCCACATATCACAATGTCAGAACACCCATCCTGCAGGAAGACATGACTTATAACATGATCATTTATAGTTTTCACAAAAAAAAAAATAGTCTGATTTTTTTTATATTAACATAACCGTTTGGATAAACTATTACATAAGTGCTTTTTTCAAGTAACGCCTCTATGATCATGGGAGTAGTAAAGACGCTGCAATTGAAACCTTCTCTCCTCACACCTCTGCGGACTCGAATCACACTGGAAGCCAGACAGTAAGTCGATTCTTACGGATGATGGGAGGTATAGAATAAGTATTTAAACATTCAGAGATTATAGGATTTATAGTCTTCTTTGACTCGGAATTTCTAATCTGTGTCACATAATCAGTAGGCTGGGTGAGGCTGTACTACAAGTTTATGACCATTGTGTTAATCGAAACGAACCATCGGCTGTATAATGTTACTTTTGACAAAGACCGTCCCAATGCTGTAGCCTTCCATAGTGTTATTTTTGCTGGTCCGAAAGCCCAATATAAGTGGCTTTGAAGTAGAATACCGCTTAAGCCGGTGCTAGGGGCGTGAGAGGTGTTGCTTCTTTCCCTACTTCTCATGAACAGACTCAATAAAACCGAGTCTGCTACTTTATTCTCTTAATTGTGTTTGTTGCTCCCAAAGAATCACCTTTATCAGTATTTATTATTGTAATCCCTTTTATGTTTTGATGTCATACACCTTGCCTATTATTTATTCTGGTGTTCTGGTTTGTTTCGATACGTGTATTTGGTTGACTGGTCCTTGGATGCTACATTTCCTGTTGGACTTATTTATCTATCGTTGTAACAGTAAACTAACTTACAGTATGTGGAACGTAAGCCTCCTGAGAGTTTCTCGGGTTGATTCGTAGAGGTCCCTGTAGTATAAACAAAGAATTAATGATCAGAGCGTTATGACTCGAAATATATACGAGGAAGACTGTTTTCTGTATAATAGTTGATTCGTCATTCCACTAATAAGTTTAAGTAAATGACTGCATTTTATTTTTTTTAATGGGGTTAAATGCATGTGGGGATGATTTTTCATACATGCATTGAGTTCGATTAAAATGCATGTCTGAGGTGTGTAGATGGAAGACATAAATCGACGAACAATGCACAGATTTAACACAATCATGTTACACAAACATAAACACCAAATATATGGCATGAACAAGACAAAAGTGCAGAAGCCTATAGTTGCCATAAAGGCCAGGGTTGAGTATAAAAAATCCAAAATGACCCCACAGAAACTTTTCTGATCATTTTAGGCATTATGATGCTCAGAGAGGTTTAATCACACATTTCTAAATAATAAAGCATTTTTAAACCATAAAATGTTCCATGTAAATACACTAAATATTACTCTATACAGATATATCAAAATAATTATATAATGTATTTATTTTCTATACTTTCTATACTTTCTACAACAAAACTTAAATCCTAACTGTCAAATATGGAATGTTGGCGCATCTATTAATAGCTGTACTTGTAAAAATAAGTTCAGTAATTGGTCAGAATGCTGAAACCGTAATCTTGAAGCAGACGAAATACTAACTGGCTACAATGTATACATAATCAGCTGATAATGGTTGTAGCGGCTACCGAACGCCGGGGTTTAAACAGAGAAATGTTGGTTAATAATACAATTGAACAAATCGGGGTTTCTTTAATTAGAAAAATCATGCAAACTTTACAAAAATAATCCTAGATGCAAGTCAGGAAAAACTCCTGCTATACCAGTATGGTATTAAAAGTCAAACCTGTATAAGTGTTCCCTTCTTTAGTCCATCTAAGACTTCGTTCGTGGTCATATACTCGGCAAACAGAGCCTGGAACGTGATTATTATATTATGACGAATAGTCCGTAATGCATCTGTTCTTATTTGCATGTAACAGATTGCATCATTAATGTTTTTCTTTATGCCGCAAAGAAGTAGTATAGGTCTAAACTCATGTTTTGTTACATAGGCCTTGTTGAGTAACCTGTCTTGCGTCTCCATATGGACATCATTATTTCCTATATAGGGTCCAATTATTTTAACTATGCTGCAGTTGCAATTCTTGATATTGAATGTTTATGTAAATTAGAAAAGGGTCATATGGCGCTATTAAGTCAATGAAAGGCAGTAACATGTATTCAGATGGAATCATTGTATAATAAGCAAAACAAGCTCAAATAAGCTTCAAATTCATAGTTTAAGATGTATTGAAGTTGTTAATTATAATCAGAAGTCTAGAGTTGTTTGATTATTAAAATAAGTAATGTGCTGAGCCAACTGGTTTATTTATAGCACAGGTATTGTTTATGTAAACACGAAGTTAAAACGTTCGTATACACGAAGTTAAAACGTTCGCATAACGGCTATTCATAAATAGTGCGTTCATATGTAATTAGTGTGCTTAGTGCCCTACATCTAATATATTGTGATTTAATTATTTAGTGAAATAACAAAATTGTATAACCTTTCTCGTTTTCTGACGGTTCTCTTGACCATAGTCCACGTCGTGTTGACCTCTGTTCTGACATCGGAGCTGTTGTTGGTGTAATGCAATCAAAAATGGAGCATGCATTTGATGTGAATTCACATGTACTTGCGGTGGCAAATTCATATATTGACCAAGTATCTGCTGATGCAAATTCACATGCAGACCTTGCAAATTCATTTGCTGTTGGGATTTCACGCATGCGCCTTGCATTTGCTGTTGCGAATTCCCATGCACAATATGCTTTTCCTGATGCGAATCTACATCAATACCATGGACTTGATGTGATAAATTCACATATTGATCGGGCATTTTCTGTGGATATTTCAAAGTTGGACCTTGCATTTGCTGTGGAGGATGTACATATGGACCTTGCATTTGCTGCGGAAGATGTACATATGGACCTTGCATTTGCTGTGGAGGATGTACATACGGACCTTGCATTTGGTGTTGCGAATTCACAGACAAATCATGTATATGATGATGCGATTGTATATATAACGGAACTTGCATTTGCTGTAGAGAATGTAAATATTGACCTTGTGTTTGATTCGGCATTGTCGGATATGGAACATGCATTTGAAATGGCGAATTTAGATATTGGCCATGCATTTGCTGTTGCTGGTTTACATTTTGACTTTGAACTTCCTGTGGCGAATTTACATTTGCTCTATACAAATGGTGTTGCTGATACATATTTGGATCTTGCATTTGCTGTGGCAGATTCACATTTTGACGTTGCATTTGTTGCGGCAATCTCATATATTGACCTTGAATGTGTTGTTGCGGATCAAATATTGGACCTTGCATTTGCTGTGGCAAATACATATATTGCCTGTGCATTTGCTGTGGCCTATTTATATTTGGATCTTGCATTTGATATTGCTGATTCAAAGGTGGACCTTGCATTTGCTGTGGTGGACTTGCGTTTTGATCTTGCTTTTGCTGTGGCGAATTCACTTTTGTTATATGCATATGTTGTTGCTGTTTCACATTTGGACCTTCTTGCTGTAGCACATTAACATTGGGACATTGCATTTGTTGCTGCGTAGACTTGTATTGATCATGGATGTTATGTTGCTGATTTACGTTTGGATCGTGCATTCGATATTGCTGATTCACATTTGGAGTTTGCATTGACAGCATTTGCAGTGGTGAATCCAAATACGGACCATGTATTTGCTGTGGTATATTAGAATGATGTCCTTCCATTTCCTGAGTTGGATTCATATTTTGACCTTGCATTGGCTGTAGAGAATTTCCATTTGGACCTTGCATTTGATGTGGCGTAATTACATTTGAACCGTAAACACATTTATAACGAGTCTTTCCTGCAGTGAATTTACATGTTTACCATGCATTTGTTTGTAAATACATATATGCATTGTCATACATTTTACCATACATATTTACCATATATACATCATGACCACCATATATGTTTCTTCAATTACTGCTGATCCCGATTCTTGTTGACATTTTGACCTTATTTCAATCTTTCCCCAGACCAGGGTTAGGTTTAAGTTAGTTTTCGCCTTCTGTTAGAACCAGGTGAATATGCATGGCTTCTTTCTGTAAGTGCAGATACTTAATAATGTGAACAGATTGAATGAATGAATGAATGAATGGTGTTTTACGGCACGTCGACACATAAATAGGTCATATTGTGCGCAAAAATTGATGAAAAATGAAGTATTATTTAAAAATTAGTGTAAATATATAAAGATAAAACTATTAAAAAACTAAGGGATGATAAGGTGTAATATAAACTATGTATGTAAATCAACAAATGCCCGTCAACGGGCATATAAACAAGTAAATATATATAAGAACACATTATAATGATTTATATAGTCTGATCTCTTTTAGGAAATCTAAAACAAGACTAAAATCTACAGTATCAAATAACTCTTTTATAGTATTAACATTGTAGTACGTTTGACGCATAGGATCAAAGTCTACACATTCCAATAAGATGTGTTTGACCGTTAACGGTGCAAAGCAGAGTATACATTCTGGTAATTGCTCACCTTGCAATAAATATGAATGAGTATAACGTGTATGCCCTATCCTGCACCGGGCTAGGATAACTTCCTCTCGACGAATGGGTCTAGTAGAAGAACGCCATTCTCCGAGTAACGGTTTAATTGAATGGAGTTTATTGTTAACGGACAAATCCCCAGATTGAATGAATATTTCGGTAGGTGATATAGGGGGTTAATAGTCTATAGTATGCTTTTGTTTTTAATGATGTAGTTTTTAGAAAGAATGTTTTAATGGAACACACTTCTCCGAACGTAACAGAATCTTTCTTCTGTTATGCTCATATGTTTTCATAACACAATCTTTAAAATGCCTAATAGTACGTAACCACAGCATAATATGAATACATATAATATCTGCTAAGCAATGTTTTAAAAGTTGTACTTCAATAACTATAGACTTCTTGCAGATGGTATAAATGTTAACAGACCATCAACTCGAGTCATATTTTTTAATCGAATGCTGGTGTAAAAATAAATAAGAGCTCGATATCTATACTGAAAGGAAAAAGAAACGCGACATGGGCATTTCCGCTTTATATTGTATATACTGCACACTTAATTCCATATATATATTCCGAAGAAAGTCCAAGATGTTTTGTAAAACAAAAAGTTGCAATTAGTTAGAGAAAGAACACAACTATATATTCAGTAGTAAGTTTATTTATCAACAAATTTAATTTTAAAATATGTATGTTGTGTACATCGAAGGTCAGCGGAAGGGTAGGACTTGGGCAAATGGGTTAGGCTTTCTTAAGTATAAAATGAATAATGAATGAATAAGGTAATTTATGTTGTTGTTTTTTTGTTGTTCTTTTTTATGTATGGAGGTATTTTCCATATTTGCTCATACATACGAACCCTTTTGATAAATTATTATCAGTTCATTAGGTTGTTTTTTATCGTTCGTACAGTGTTCATATTGACGTTGCGCACGGTGTTGGTACAAATTACAAAATGAACTGCGTTCCTTAGTTTAGGTTTTCAACGAACTGATCTTTCGATTCAGTCATAAATGCAAATATAAATAAAAATAATCATTTCTTTTCAATTAAATATATTTAAATGGTTGTTTTATATTACACTCGTTATTTTTATCACACATTTTGTCACAGAAAACGTCCACAAATGTCATGTCCAACGTTACAGAAGTTTGCAATGATTTTTGTTCAAATCCCAGTTATTCACATATTTCTCATCGGAGGCATATGAAATTTCGCAGAAATAATGCCGTGGTCAGTATCAAAATCGACGTAATAACGTTTATGACGTGAGACTTGGTACCTACTGAAACCCCAACTAAGGGAGGTGGGTGCATGAGCTTTCGTCCCTCGGGTTTTCTGGTCGTACCCTAGATTGGTTTTCTCTTTAGCTGCAACTACTATAGTTGTTCAGTACGATTCTGGATACATCCTGAGATGTTTATTATTTTGTATGTGTTTCCTTATGTCACAGGGCTAGAAAAATGTGCAGCCAGACCGGGGCTCGAACCCGGGACCTTCGGACTACCGTTCCGATGCTCTACCGACTGAGCTAACCGGCCAGACAATGCAACATCAATCTACCTGTTAGATATCCATAACCGTGACACACTCCCCCTACAGACTGAAATTCGTCCTCGAATTTCCATGGGTACAGAGAATCATTTGCATGTTTCTCGAAGTTTACTCAGTCACGGTCCCCCGTTGGGCGCCAAATGTCACAGGGCTAGATAAATGTGCAGCCAGACCGGGGCTCGAACCCGGGACCTTCGGACTACCGTTCCGATGCTCTACCGACTGAGCTAACCGGCCAGACAATGTAACATCAATCTACCTGTTAGATATCCATAACCGTGACACTTAGTTAGTTTCTCTGGATGTGGACTTTATTGTTAGAGAATTCCTTTTGATGGGATGTAGTTTTGTTTACACTGTCTTGTCTATTTGGGCGCTGAAGACAGGATAATAGCGAGGATTGATATTTATCTTAAAATAGATGGTTTGTAGTGTCTCGGAGAAGTTAATAAGGATATTTAAAAACATGTAAAAATCTTAAATTTGTACTTAAGTTATATTAACCACTTAAGTTGCTTTATGAATACGGACCCTGGTGCATAACGTGGAGTTGTGTGGGGTGTAAATAGGCATTGTGCAGAGATGGAATCGCCAATTTTCAGATGTTTTTGTGTTATTAGTTACCGTTCCTTATCAAGCCCAATCTTTGTGACTTTAAAGTAGAATACCGCTTTTGAATACCGCTTAAGGCGATGGCACTAGATAGTGAAAGGTGTTGCACCTTATATAACCTATCATGAATGCCCGGAGAGGCACCTGGGGTCTTTCTCCACCAATGGAAACTGGAAAGTCGTCATATGACCTTAGCTGTTAGTGCGACTATAAAATCCAATTCAATTCAATGCAACACCTCTCTCATGAACAGACACATTAAAACTGAATTTACTACTTTTTTATCTTGTTTGTTCCAAGGGATCCCCTATCTTTATTAAGACTGGGTGGTAAGGGACCGCTTAAAATATTCATTTTGCTTAGAATCATGTTTAAAGTTTGTTCACTTACATTTGAAATAATAAATTAGTTGGTTCTATAGTCACTATTATTATTTTCAATTTAAATATATAAAATAGTATAGCACGTAAGTATAGCACGTGAGAAAGGAATAAACGTTAATGTATAGCAGACTACTATATTTCAGCGCTGTTATCAAAACGTGTAGGTGTCAGATAAAGACAAAATTCTAAAAAAAGACATCCAACAAACATTGCCAAAAACAAAGTGTTCATCCAACGAGTTGTTTTGCCAATTTAGCTCGGCAAGTAAATATTGAATGGTCCCTTACCTTAAATACAAATACACATAACTTCCGCATTTCAAAAACTAAATAAAGCTTAATATATACATAGTTTAATATTGTTTATTACCTTTAAAATAAAATATCAACTGTGATCGATAAAACCGTGTGGCGTTACTACCAGGAAACATATGTGCATTACATAGAATATACCTTATTCATTATAATCTCATAATATGCATACACATTAAAAAATGTACCATATATTATAAATGTCCATACCTGCTTGTTACTGTAATCATCTAGTTTCTGTTAAATCTAATACTTAAATGTCAGATAACTACTTCTGGAAATCTTACACTTTCACTTTTACTTTCACTTTGAATAATCAGTTTAAGGTTAAAACGACTGAACGTGTTTAATCATTCGAGCTATCAGACAGGTAGGTAGGTGCGTCATGAACATGTATTGTTCATTATGTATATGTTCAAACGTCAAAGTCCCTGTGATTGCGAGAACAATGGTAAACGTTCGTTGACTCCCCTCATGGTCTGATAATCGGACTCCCTCAAAGTCAGAGGCGGTACCTAATTGATGGGAGGAGCTAACGCACACGATTTACCGGAATGGAGTTGATTTAACGAAACGGACCGAAACTGAGATATGAATTACCGAAACGGAGTTTGTTTTGATGATTTAAAGACTAATATGCACATGTCAGTCCAGTGATTTAAGTTTATTACGTCTCGGGTCTTATTATTATTATTATTATTATTATTATTATTATTATTATCTTAAACATTATAATCATTATTGAGTAGTTATTTCTATATAAAAAAATAAACTATAATCTATACATGCACGCATATATACTCCCTATATATATATATTGGACTCACCTCATATTAGGTCATATTAGGTTATATAAAACCATCCTTTTCCAGGGTATATAACCTATACTGTATGTTGATACAGTATGTATCAATACCTTTGATATATATTGGACTCTTCTCGGAGTCAGGTTATACAAATCCACCCATCTCGAGTGTTTATAATCAATACGTTTATTTATCAATACCTTTGATATATATTGGACTCTCGTCAGAGTCAGGTTATATAAAACCATCCATCTCTAGTGTATATAACATATACATTATGTGTCAATACTTTTGATATATATTGAACTCTCCTCAAAGTCAAATTATATAAAACCAGCCATCTCCAAGGTCTATACTCTATACGTGTATGTATCAATACCTTGATATATAGTGGCCTCTACTCTGAGTCAGGTTGTATAAAACCATCCATCTCATGGGTCTGTAATCGGTACATTTATTCCAATATATATCAAAGGTATAGGAACATAAATGTACAGATTATAGACACTGGCTGTGGATGGTTTTTATATAACCTGACTCTGAGAATATATCAGGAGTTTAGATAATATAAATGTATAGATTATAGACACTGGAGATATTAGGTTTTATATATCTTGACTCTGATAAGTGTCCTATATATATCGGAAGTATAGATATATAAAAGTATAGATTCTAGACATTGGAAAGTAAGGTTTTATGTAACCTGGCTCTAATATCTATTATGAGTATAGATATATACATATATAGAGTATAGACACTGGAGATGTTATGTTTTATATAACCTGACTCTGAGGAGAGTCCGATGAGTCCGATATATAACAGGAGTATAGATATATAAGTATATAGAGTATAGTATAGACACTGGAGATGCTATGTTTTTTATAACTTGATATATCAGGAGTATAGAGGAGAGTCCGATATATATCAGGAGTACAGATATATAACTGTACATTGATTGATTATAGACCCTGAAGATAGATGTACTTATATAACCTGACTCTGGGAAGAGTCCGTTTTATATCAGGAGTATAGATATATAACTGTATATATTGTAGTGCCTCGCTATTCTGTATTCTACTTTCGTTTTCAAGATTTGATGTTAGATCGATCTTTTAGATCGATCTTTTAGATCGATAGCTGTAATGTATTAACATACTGATTACGCTTTCAGTCTAATTTATCATCTAGACTACATTCTATAAAGTTACCTTTTTGTAACGAGTGTATTCAGCCAAATTCTAGTTGTTTATTCTTATCGCGTATTGCTTTGAATATGTTTCCGGTAACCATTTTGGATGTTTATGTCCGATGCATTGTGGGTTGTTTTCTATAGCAACGCTATGCGCGCTAAGTTTAAATCGAGTTGTAAATACTTTTGAAACACTCATTTCACATTTATTTAAGGTCAGATTGTTTATCCAATGTAAGTGTGTTATGTAAAAATCATTCGTTTATTAATATTGTTTATTGTTTTCTATAGTTTAATAGTAGAATACGTTGTAATTTCAGTCTTTAGTTAGGCTAGTAGGAAAAGCGCACATATTTCATTGTGCGGTTTTGTGCGACTTTGACGTTGCGCGGTTTATTATGTATTTCGTTTATACAATGCTTGTGCGTCGTTCTTCGCACATGTGTATTTCGTTTATACAATGCTTGTGCGTCGTTCTTCGCACATGCAATTATTGTGCGGCGCACAGTTTTAGGGATGTTTACTATATAAGGAAAGGTCAACTGCGCACAAGGACTCCGACCTCCATTGATTTTACAGCATCCTTGAGTCATTTACTCATTGGTAATTTGTTTATCTAATATCTACTGATAGGGAGCATTTATTTAGAATTTGTTTATAATGATTATAAGTACTAAAAGACACTTAGTCTGTTTTAAAGAGAGCATCTTTTATTTATCATAGTTTGAAGTAATTAAAGGGGCACTTTGAATATTACTCTTTAATCTAAGTCATTTGAAAAGATCTACTAGATTCACTATTCATAATCTGTTGAGTATTATATCTACTCAAGAATTCTTACATTCGTTATATATTATATTAACTTGTTGATGATATTGATATTTAGCTTTTCCTAAAGAGAGTATTAAAAGAAGGAAACGTTCACAGGAGTAGTTCAATTATTTATCTTCCTTGTTATTTTAATATGAAATAGTTTTTTTTATAGCGTTTTATTTAATTACAAGTATGCTATCGGAGTCCATTTTATTTAACACTTTAACGAGGCTACGGCGACAATGTGCTTGTACGCTACCACTCGAACCACCAGCGCGTTACTTTTATTGGCGGCAGAGCGGTGAGATCTGTTTGAATCAGCAGATCTAGAGATACGAACTTGAACGTTATTTTTGCAACAATATGCCTCGCAGAAGACAGCAGAGCGACAAACAGACAACAAGCGACGATTATGACGATATGTCGGTGGCCAGTAATGACCACGAGGTTGTCTTCTCTACACAGACTATCAACAATCCTTCAGCAACAATGATCAACCGAGATGATACAACATGCGAAGTCGACCAAACCAAACCATCGAGGATACAGAGTCAGCACTGAGAGGTTAACATGATCAGCAACTGACTAATCATAAGGACGACTGTCATCACCAAAGAGATTACATTTTTGATGATGAAGCAGACATTCGCATCGAATCAGGTCCTCATAGTCTTAGTAGTAGATCTAGTATTTCACTTCAGCATGACAGCGTAGATAGTATGGGTTTACCGGGTGTTAGTCAAAAATATCAAATTGTTAATATACTGAGTCATGTAGTTTCAGCTTTACAGGATGTAAAGAGCAACATGGTACCTAGTACCAATCTTAGCCTAAATGCAGACAGCCAGGAGGCAGGAGATGATTCCACTCCGTGACAGCATCTACAAATCCTACTCCTAGCAGTACACGATCAAAAACCAGAAATGAGTACAACCACTTGGGTGAGCGCTCGAGTAATCATAAACAACACAGGTCACAAGATGAAACGCGACAAACTGATTATGAGAACAACATACAATACAGGCCATTTAGGGAAAGCAACATTGCGACTGATTTATCCCGTAATAGGGACAACAACAACATTAACTCCACATCAATGACTCGTCAGTCCCAAAATGGATTTGAATTTAATGACACTGTGCAAGAATATGCCTACAGCCCTGTCGAGATGACCGATTCTTATCCTAGATCAACAGGAAATAGAAACTCCATGTACACCTACAATAACCGGTATCCAGAAGCAGGACCCCATCATCAACAGGCCCCTCATTTTGCTGGAAATTATCAACAACATAGAAATTATACAAATTTGGACAGAAGTCAAAATTCGACAAATAGACAATTTAATGGTCATCATGTGAAGCTGCCAGCATTCAACGGAAAAGACAGTTGGAAAGTATGAATCAACAGGTTTGAGGCAATCGCAGCTAGACAACACTTGGATGAGGAAACCATGTTAGATCAGCTTTTACCACAGATCCAAGGTAAAGCAGGAGAGTTTGTTTTCACTCAACTTCCAAAACCAGTATTGTCGAGATATCCAGCAGGAGCTAAACAGTCGTTACAGAAAAGTAGAAACATCAAAGACTTTTGCAGCAAAATTATCCCGAAGAGTCCAGAAGATTTGTGAAAAGGCTGAAGAATTTGCGGTTTTACGATAGGGCACACCAGGAGAGAGACAATGGCACAAGACAGAAATATCTAGTGAGACGGTTTCTGGATGGTCTTCGAGACGACGAAGCAAGATTTGAGGTTGAGTATCACAAAGAACCTGACAATATAGATGATGCAGTCTAACATGTAGTGAACTTTATTCAGACAAGGAGGCGCAGTTCTCCAGACTTTTACGCAGAGAAGAAAGCGAAGAAGTATGCGCGAAGGACAAAGATGGACGAGCATTGTGGTGTTGAAGAAGACAGCATAGAAGATGGTGAGACAGAGGAGCTTGAATATGCATGTAGAGTACCAGTAAAGGACATAGTACGTCAAAAATCAAAACTACCTGACAAAGATACGCCCATTAAGCAGAAAGAAACAGAGACCCCAAAATGTGCAGAAACTGAGAGTAACAAGTTACTCAAACAGCTGTTAGAAAAGATAGAAGAACTAACACAGGCTAATCAACAGAATAAACAAAATACAATTTCATCAAGAAATCAAGTATCTAAGAGAGATAATAGCAGAATTACTTGTTACAACTGTCAAGAGAAAGGACACTATGCCAGAGAGTGTCCAAACAGAAGGGAACAGGCATCTGGTTATAGACACACTCAACAGAATAGAAGAGGGAACGATGAGCCCATTAATTCGCATGTATACAACACTAATACGAGCCATTTAAACTAGAACGGACTTACCCTCAAGGCCAGATGGAGGCCCATCCTATCAAACAAGGCCAAAGTGAATTTGAAAGTTTGAAATCTGTAAAAAGGAGCAAGACATTAGCTGATGGAGTGTATGTCCAGGGTTTTATTCAAGGTCAACGGGTACTATTTACAGCAGATAGTGGGGCATCAAAAACAGTCCTGTCAAAGAAAGTGTACGACAAACTCAATGAAGATAAGCGTCCAACATTAACTAGGTCAGCTAGGTTAGTAGGCGCTGGGGGAGCATCACTCAACGAATATGGTAAAGCTGTTTTTGAAATAAAAATTGGAACATTAAGCATCAGTCAAGAAATCATAGTTGCCGATATAGATGATGAAGGTCTACTGGTCGTAGACATCTTACAAAACGGAAAACGGAGGACCAGGAGATTAACTGTTGAGTAAAGGAGTACTTTTACTTGATGAGCACGAAATACCTCTAATTCAGGTTGGTCTTCAGGGAAAACTTAGAAAAGTAACAGCAGCTGATCACTTTGTGATTCCTCCCCAGAGTGATAGACGTATATGTTGAACGCAGGGAATATGACGATTGGTGTGGATGTTCTAACTATGTTATAGAACCAACCGAACATTTCCGCGACAAATACCCCCTTCAGATGGCGTATGTTCTCGTAGACATCAATGATGATGTCACAAGTAAGATTAGGGTGTTAAATCCTTTTCCAACCTCAGTTTCAATTAAACAAGACAGCCTAGTCGGTCAAGCGGAACTAATTGAGGCAATTCAGGCAGTAATCACCAATCGAGAAGATGCAACAGATCAAGCAAATAACTACACAATACGTAGAGTTAAGTTTGAAAACTTGAGTGTTATATCAAAGCACCTGTTAACAACCCCAGAGAAGGAAATTGAAGCGATCCCCACTCATATCACTGAACTTTATGAGAAGGCCGTAAAAGGTCGAACATTTGAAGAAAAACAGAAAGTGGCGAATATGCTTACTAGATTCAAGGACAGTTTTTCAAAACATGACTGGGATATAGGCCTCACCAGTCTAGCTGAACATTCAATAGAGACAGTTGACGCCCTACCAATCAATCAAGCACCAAGAAGAGTTCCATTAGCTTTCGCTGATGAAGAGAAAAAGGCGATTGAGGACCTTCTCGCAAAAAGAGTAATAAGAAAAAGCACATCACCATAGGTTAGCCCTATCGTCCTTGTCAGAAAGAAATCAGGTGCAGTCAGACTTTGTGTTGATTATAGGCGTGTAAACGCGTTTGTGAAACCAGACGGTTACCCAATGCCGCGAGTTCAAAATTGTTTAGACGCTGTAACATTATTTAGCACATTTGATCTCACTAGTGGATATTTTCAGATTCCTCTCAAAGCTGATGACATTATAAAGAGTGGTTTCGTCTGTAAATTCGGCCACTTTGAGATGATTAGAATGCCTTTCGGACTAAATAATGCAGCATGCACTTTTCAACGAACTATGGAACTTGCATTACAAGGTCTTCAATGGGAAACTTGTTTGATATACATTGATGATGTCATTGTATTTGGGACAAGTTTTGATCAGCACATGGAGAAAGTGAGACAAGTATTAGAGAGAATAGAGAAAGCAGGGCTAAAGTTGCGTTCATACAAGTGTGAACTATTACAAGAAGAAGTCGTTTTTCTTGGGCACGTTGTGTCTGGTAATGGTGTAAAACCCAATCCACTAAATATCGCTAAGATAATCGAGTGGCCAACACCAACTACTTCAAAGCAGGTAAAGCAGTTCGTCGCCATGGGATCTTATTACAGAAAGTTTGTAAATAATTTTGCAAAGATAGTAAGACCTATGGTTGATCTTACCAAGAAGGATAAAGACTTCAAGTGGGATGCAGCTTGCAAGAACGCATTTGAAAACGTCAAAGCGATTTTAGTTAGTCCTGAGATTATCGGATATCCACTTCAAGATGGCGGTGAATTTGTTCTTGATGTAGACGCGTCGGATTTGGGTATTGGCGGTGTTCTTCACCAAGTACAAGAAGGAAGAGAACGCGTATTGTCATATGGCAGTAGAGCACTCAGCAAAGCGGAGCGGAACTATTGCATCACAGAGAAGGAGCTTCTGGCTATCAGATACTTTGTAGACTATTATAGGCAGTATCTGCTAGGTAGGCGTTTTCTTGTGAGAACTGATCACCAATCGTTGGTGTGGCTTTTTAAGCTTAAAGAACCCAGAGGGAAGATAACACACTGGATAGAGATTTTGGCTCAGTACGACTTCTCTATTGAATATAGGCCTGGTAAGAAACAGGGACACTGTGATGCTTTGTCGAGGTGTGAAAACCCAAAGGATTGTGACTGTCCTCTACAAGATACCAACGAACCACTCAGGTGTGGACCTTGCAAGAAATGTAAGAAAAGGGCAGAGGATATGATGCATCAGGGCTTCTATGATCACGTCGAGTTCCCTGTGCCCGCAGTTTCATTAGAAAAAGCAAATAGCAGCTGTCTAGAGTAAATAGATGAGGTAGTTAGAACAACCCAGCAACAGGAAGCCAGCGATCAGACCGGTCCGTCTAACGAAAAAGATCCAACTAACAGCAAGACTTCACAAACTGACTATAACTGGTCATGGGCTGGTGGTCAGCAACTGGCAGATATTAGACTTCTTCAAGAAAGTGACCACGATATAGCACCAATTCTTAAGGCAAAACTCGAGAATAAGAGACCAAGTAGTGAGGATGTATTATCATTTAGTCCAGCTTCTCGACATTATTGGGTACTTTTGGACGTCCTAATAGTGAAACAGGGTATACTGTTTAAGACGTTCGTCAGAAAGAATGGCTGTGGTGAACATTGTCAGTTTGTTGTGCCACAGTGCATGAAGAAAGACATGTTATTCCAAATGCATAACTCCATTTTATCTGGTCATCTCGGTTGCAAGAAAACCAATGAGAAATTACTACAGCGTTGTTACTGGTATTCCATGAAAGGGGACGTCGGGATACATGTGAAACAGTGTGATATTTGCGCAGCAGATAAAAAACCAATGAAGACGCCAAGAGCCCCTATGGGTTCGATCACTATTGAAGCAGGATGGGATGTGGTAGCAACCGATTATTTAGGACCTCTCCCCCAGATCACCACGTGGTAATCGATATATCTTACTACTAACTGACCATTTCAGCAAGTATGTAGAGGTTCTTGCAGTGCATGACCAGACCGCCGAGGTGTGTGCACAGAGGATACTCAACGACTTTATCTCTCAATGGGGTTGTCCTCTGTCCATTCATAGTGACCGAGGGAGAAACTACGACATCAGGGTATTTAGGGAAATGTGTCGCATGCTCGAGATTAGGAAGACAAGAACAAGTCCCCGAAACCCCAGGTGCAATGGTCAATCGGAGAGGTTTAACCGAACACTTCTTCGAATGACCAAAGCATATTTATGTGGCGAACAAGCAGAGTGGGACCTACACCTTGGTTGTCTTGCGGGAGCTTACCGAGCTACCCCAATCGAAGCAACCGGTTTGACGCCGAACTTACTGACCATGGGTAGAGAGGTTAGATTACCATCAGAACTGGTTTTCTGTAGTTCTACAGCTAACGACAATGAGCAAGTGACATCGTATGGCGACTATGTTAATTTGCTACGGGGTAGAATGCAACACGCGCATGAGGTGGCGCGAAAGCATCTATCGTCATCTGTGAAACGAAATAAAGAGTTATGTCACAGGATGACCTTAGTGGTTGGGCTAACTCAGGAAAGAATCAATGACGGTGAATGCATTTACATAAGTTTAATGCAACTTTTAAAATACGTTTAATATCTATACAATTATCTAAAAAAAACAAGCGAATACACAAATGAACTATGAAAAGAGTGTTCTCCTGAACGTTTAAGACGTTCTTAGTATTTTTATAAATACTGAATGTCTAAGACACTAAAGTGTTGTTAAAGCTATAACAATGTTGATCTAGCGCGATAACTGTGATGCGCGAGAGCTCATGAAGATGATGATGCGCGAATTCAATGGATGATTGTCATCAAATGCCTTCTGTAAGGGTTGATGACGCGATGCAATGATAGTTAACCTCCACTGAGATTGTGAGTAATATTCCTCCAGTGAGGATTGGTAACGGGCCCACCTTGTGTCCCGGGGGTTGTCGTTAGTAAAACCTGGCTGCGCAGGTACGGGGACCGTCTCCACCGCTTGTAAACGTTATTCGTGGAAGCTTAGCTCCACTCCTGGATATCCAAACCTAGATGGCTTACTCCAACCCTGGATGGCTTATATCCTGGATGGCTTATTTCCACACCTGGATGGCTAATATCCAACCCTGGATGGCTTAGGCACATGTTGCCTATGAATTTTGCCGTCCAATCTCTGTTCCAACAAAGTACTATCGATGATCCCCGCGAGAGCTAGAAGACAATGGGTTTTATAGCAAACATTACGCCCAAATCATTATTTCCCCCGTTCAGTCCGTGACAAACGTGGCTAAATCTACAGTATTGAATCTACACGAGAGGCCCCTTATACAATTTTGCCGTTTAAGGAAAATATACCTATACGTTGACATGCATTAGCACAAAACTAAACTTATGACACGACCTCTCTGGCGGCCACTTAAAATGTGCACGCTTTTACGTGTTACATGAATAGATCATGAATATTGTGAAATTGTTTCAACTCGAACAATAGATTTTGGGTGTAACCGATAACTTACAAGAGCTATATACGACCAGTACGCTCTACCCGTGACATTTTGTGACAACATCTCCCCACTTAAAGAAAGTGCTACACTTTTAAAATTCAACAAAATAATAATTAATATTTACACGTTAAGAAACTATTAATTCTTCGGAGCAAATGAGCGACAAAACGTACAAGCTGATCGCTCAATCGCTTGAGTATGTTAACTATTACTACTGAGGTTATAACCTAACTATAATATGTAATTACAATTTCAACACTATTCTACAATTGTACACTACTCTGTCGTAACATATACTACTATTGTACAATACACTGCAATACACTATTGTATTAAATCGGTCATTATGTGCGGCGGCTTAAATATTCTGCCCCAATATTGTCCTTTCCACGGTCTATTACACCGACTCTACTGTTGCTAATAACACTACTTCCTGCCACTACCAGAACTCCAACTTTACACATTGCATCCATCGCATTACCAGTATACTGTTTGCGAAATGGAGTAGGGTCTCTCGTTTCCCTAATCGGCTTTGCTAAAGTGTGCTTAAAGCTACACTGCACTACATATGTTGGTCTCGACTTATCGGACCGAACAGTACTACACTCAGAGTCTAAACGACTTATCTCTCGTTTCTCTGCTACACTAAGCATGCCCGACATGTCTACATCGGCTGCTGTCTCCTTACCTACACTAGTGGGAAAATACATGGGACTAGTGTCCTCACTACTGTCTTCCTCACTATCCTCAATAACTGCAACATTAACTACGGTTAACACCCCTTGTTGCCCATTATCGGTTCTACTGATATACTCTTTCAGCATATTCGCATGAAAGGTCTTTAACTTTCCGTTTATCTCGATACGGTAATCCATAGTGTTCACTATCCCTCTAACGTAAAACGGACCTTTCCATTGTAATAACAACTTGTTATTGTCGGTCGGGAGTAACAGTAACACCTGGTCATCTATGTTAAACTTCCTAGCTCTAGCTTTCTGGTCATAGTACCGTTTATACTTGGTACTTGCCTTAACTAACTGACTTTGAGCTATCTTACAAGTCTCCTCTAGTTTCTCCTTCAGATCTAAAACATACTGATATGTAGTCTTAACCTCATCACTATCTACTTCACCTGCCCACATCTCTCTAAGAATCCTCATGGGACCTCTAACTGACCTACCGTACAATAACTCAAACGGAGAAAATCCTAAACTCTCTTGTGGAACCTCTCTAAATGCAAACAATAAAGCATTGAGATACTTGTCCCAATCTTTGGGTCTCTCGGTACACATACGCCGTAACATTTGCTTTAACGTCCCGTTAAATCGTTCGACTAACCCGTTACACATAGGGTGATATGGTGTTGTCATGATTTGACGCAAAGACAATAACCTGCTTATTTCAGCCATAAGTTCTGACGTAAACTGTGACCCACAATCAGTCAGCATTTCCTCTGGTACACCTAGCCTACTGAACATATCAACTAATGCCTCAGCTACTCTCTCAGTTTCAATTGAGGGCAATGCGACTGCCTCCGGATACCTAGTTGCATAGTCTACCATGGTTAAAATGTACCTATTTTTCCTATCTGACACTGGAAAAATTGGTCCAACTATGTCTACGGCTACCCGCTTAAATGGTGTATCTATCAGTGGCATCTGACCTAAATGTACTTTGGTCACTCGACCTTTTGGTACTGTCCTTTGGCATACATCGCAGGACCTACAATACCTAGTTACATCTCCACTAACGCCTGGCCAATAAAATTCTGCCAATACTCTATCTGACGTTTTCTTTACGCCTAAATGACCTCCCATAATCGACTCATGAGCTACCTTAAGCACTGTCGTTCTATACTGGATAGGTACCACTAATTGGTGAAACTGTCTACTACCACTATCTTCAAATTCTCTGTACAATAACCTATTCTTATGTACAAACTTACAACTACCGGACCCTTTACACTTCTTCACTACACCATCCTTGGCCTTCACTTTACAAGGACCTAATGACTCGTCTTGAGTTTGTGCTTCTATAAACTCCGCTTTAGATATGTCACCTACGGCTGCAGGAACCTTTAATTTTCTATAAGCCTGAACTTGCTTCTGAACCTGCGCTCTTGTCTCTACGGCATTACTTATGCTACTTCTAAAATCGGACATTACCGGAAGTGCTGAACCATCTATGTTCCCTATCGTTAAATCATACATCGGGTCATCCATACATAGTGCCTCTGCAGTCCCTTTAAAGAAAGGTGTATCTACATCTATTCTCGCTATTGGCACGTGCTCTACCGACTTATTTAGCAACATACACGGTGACTGTTTACCTACCAACTGGTCATCCATAACTAAACTACGCCTAACTACCACACCTGTACAACCTGTATCCCTCATTACAATTACGTCCGTGCCATTCACTCTACCATCTGCCGTTGGAAGAATTGCATACGGAAAGAGACATGTTCCGATCTTCGCCATTACACCATCCGCTTTAACACAACAGCTACTACTCTCGGTTTTAATAACCGGACTATTACTACCTCTGCCTCTACCTCTACCTCGGTTTTGACCACCTCTACCTCTACCGAAATTTCATGGGTTGTTAAAACCTTGGTTCTGATTCCCTACATTGTTGTCCACTCTACTATTGTCACTAAAGTTGTCTACGACAGCGGACACTTTCACCGCTTCCCTACACTCATGCGAAGCATGATTCCCATTACAGTGACGACAACGAATAAAAGGTCTACCTATGTTACCACCATTGCTACCTCCTCTAGAACCCATCGAACTACCTCCACCTCTATAGTTTCCACTCTGGCCTTTCTGTTTATGATCGTCCCCTTGCCTATCTCTAAAAGTTCTGTCTTTCGACACTACATTATGAGCTCCACCTCTAGCCTCGGCAAACTGATCTGCTTGAGTTGCCATTTCATCTACACTAGTTAGTTTTCTTTCTTTAAGAAATAAGAACAGATCTCTACTACAAACATTGAATAGCTGGTCCCGCAACAAGAAATCTATGAGGCCCTGATAAGTCTGCGCTACCTTCCCTAACTGCAACCACCTATCTAAGTAATTTCTAGACCTACTAATAAACTGAATAAATGACTCGCCTTTCTCAGGCAGACAAG
This sequence comes from Cyrtodaria siliqua, assembly GCA_037043455.1. Classification (NCBI taxonomy): domain Eukaryota; kingdom Metazoa; phylum Mollusca; class Bivalvia; order Adapedonta; family Hiatellidae; genus Cyrtodaria; species Cyrtodaria siliqua. Next base: position 114,983 of record JAWPHD010007283.1, read on the forward strand.
CTCTAAACCGCTTTCTAAAACCTTCTTCAGTTAGCTCAAATCTCTTTAAAAGAGCATCCTTTAACTTGTCATAGTAAAGAGCATCTACACTAGGTAATCTAGAAAATACATCTAAGGCCTTGCCTCTCAATAACGCACTTAAATGAACTGCCCACTTATCTTTGGTCCATTCCTGTAACTCAGTATAACGCTCGAACCGTAACAAGTAACTGTCCATGTTATCTTTGTCAGCATCAAAGTATGGTAACTTCGAACCTTTTAACTTCCCAGAATAACTATCTTTCCCTTCAGTTTTACTTTCCTTACTATGTGTCTTAGCTGCTCCCAACTCTAAAGCTAACTTATGCTCAAACTCTTTTTGCTCCCTTTCCATTATCATCTTAGCCTTAGCTAGTCTACCATCTGTTTCGAACCTCTCATGTTCTAACTCTTGCTTTTCCTTTACTATTCTACTTTCTAATTCTACCTTCTCTTTATCTTCATCTCGCTTCTCTTTAGCTAATCTACCTTCTAATTCTAGCTTCTCTTTATCAGCATCTAGCTTCTCTTTAGCTAACCTACTTTCGAATTCTAAATTCTCTTTATCAGCATCCAACTTCTCTTTAGCTAATCTACTTTCTAATTCTAGCTTCTCTTTATCATCATCTCGCTTCTCTTTAGCTAATCTACTTTCGAATTCTAGCCTTTCTCTAATTCTCTTTCCTTAAGTCTAAATTCCCTTTCCCTAGCCTGTTCGTCTTTAACAAAGGTTCTAAGCTCCTCTCCAGCATACCCTAACTCCTTACCCATTTCCGTAAGATCCTTTATGGACGTCATGGTTATAGACATTGTGGACTACACACTACAATAATTACAATACACACGTCACTAATAATTCTACTCAACTAACTACTAATGGTAAGTCACTGTGTCCTCAGTAAATACCTGGGCATCATCATAGGACAAGTTACATACACATTTGTACTAGCGCTAACTACTAACGGTTATGTATAGATAGTATCTAGCTTCCACAAAACATATACCCTACATAAAATATCTATATTTGATATTGGACATAAACCTTAAACAATCATAGAAATGTGCATAACATGTACATGTATATTTACTTCTCCCATTAATATACGTATACTCGAGTGTCACAACATGAGTAGAACGTCTTGTTCGCCAACCTAATTGGATACTATGTGTATATCAAGGGAGGTAAAACAAACACCCAAATTATTGAGCAAAAGTGCCTCAGACCCACTCGTGTAGACCACTGTGACCTCGCGCCAAGGAAAGAACGGACAAAACAACAGTTTGGACTCACCCTACCCTTGTCGTGTCTTGACTTGTCTTCCAAGCTGTGGCCGTGATCGTCGACAGTCGCCTTGATGGATCAGAGGGTGGTACACAATTCTAAAATAATAAGTAGAGATTTAGTATATCATAATAAAGATCACTTATTGATTCTTTCCCTCCGTAGTCGCCCAAAATCCCACTACTCTGAAAACCAGTTGTCACAGGATGACCTTAGTGGTTGGGCTAACTCAGGAAAGAATCAATGACGGTGAATGCATTTACATAAGTTTAATGCAACTTTTAAAATACGTTTAATATCTATACAATTATCTAAAAAAAAAAAGCGAATACACAAATGAACTATGAAAAGAGTGTTCTCCTAAACGTTTAAGACGTTCTTAGTATTTTTATAAATACTGAATGTCTAAGACACTAAAGTGTTGTTAAAGCTATAACAATGTTGATCTAGCGCGATAACTGTGATGCGCGAGAGCTCATGAAGATGATGATGCGCGAATTCAATGGATGATTGTCATCAAATGCCTTCTGTAAGGGTTGATGACGCGATGCAATGATAGTTAACCTCCACTGAGATTGTGAGTAATATTCCTCCAGTGAGGATTGGTAACGGGCCCACCTTGTGTCCCGGGGGTTGTCGTTAGTAAAACCTGGCTGCGCAGGTACGGGGACCGTCTCCACCGCTTGTAAACGTTATTCGTGGAAGCTTAGCTCCACTCCTGGATATCCAAACCTAGATGGCTTACTCCAACCCTGGATGGCTTATATCCTGGATGGCTTATTTCCACACCTGGATGGCTAATATCCAACCCTGGATGGCTTAGGCACATGTTGCCTATGAATTTTGCCGTCCAATCTCTGTTCCAACAAAGTACTATCGATGATCCCCGCGAGAGCTAGAAGACACTGGGTTTTATAGCAAACATTACGCCCAAATCATTATTTCCCCCGTTCAGTCCGTGACAAACGTGGCTAAATCTACAGTATTGAATCTACACGAGAGGCCCCTTATACAATTTTGCCGTTTAAGGAAAATATACCTATACGTTTACATGCATTAGCACAAAATTAAACTTATGACACGACCTCTCTGGCGGCCACTTAAAATGTGCACGCTTTTACGTGTTACATGAATAGATCATGAATATTGTGAAATTGTTTCAACTCGAACAATAGATTTTGGCTGTAACCGATAACTTACAACAGCTATATACGACCAGTACGCTCTACCCGGGACATTTTGTGACAAGTTATATGACGCTAAAGTAGCTCTAAATAAGTTTGAAGAAGGGGACCTGGTGTGGTACTTGGCAGATGCAAGAACAGTTGGAGTAGCACACAAGCTCGAGGGGACTTATGCAGGTCCGTATGTAGTGAAAACGAAGATGTCACAAGCAAATTTCATTATCCAGATGGATAGGAATGGCAGTGAAAAAATTGTGCATCACAACAAGCTCAAACTATATGAAGGGATCACACCCCCGAAATGGATTTTGCAAGTAAAGAAGAACTGGAGTAAGAACAAAGAGACAACCAGTAAAGAATAGAGCTATAAGTCAAGATAGGAACTAGCTGAGAGAGTAAATGATCTTAATCAAGTTGTAAGGATGTGTATGCTGTAATACAGTCATCTTTTGTTAGTTTGTACATTTATTGTTTTTTAAAGTGTGTATTTTGATGGACAATTAGAAGTATGTAGTTAAAATGTAGTAATGGGAATTATGTTTATCCTAGATGTTAATAGATGCGAGTCGACCGGTTTATGCTGAGAAAGCAGTTCATCACAGATCCAATGAGAGGTGTTTCAACATGTGATATGTTAGAATACACAGAAATAAAAGTATCACCTTTTCAGAGTTAGTCGACCAGATGCATGCTGAGAAAGTTTTGGCAGAATTCAACACGATTCAACGCAGAATCAATTTAAGAAGTAAATAGTGAAATAAGCGATAGTATTAGTGGACTCGACCAAGCTGAGATAGCGCAGTCGTATAGATCCACTGATTCAACGTATAATCTGATAAGAAGATTATGTAAATATGTAGAACACAAAACAGTAGCTAATTTTAGTAATAGAAACTATGATTTTTCATAGTTTGTAACGTAACTAGTGGACCGACTAAGCTGAGATGGTCGTCGCAGAACTCCACTTCGTTCAACGCAGAATATATGGGAACTTATACTGGTGACGGCGGACATGACATGAAGCTTAGACGAGGAATAATCTAGTGACGGTGTATGCAGTAGACAGTAGTATGAAGATGTGTAAATAATTACACGGGATAGTGTAACCAACAGAGAGTGGGTCATTACGACAGATGCTAAAAGAGTCCTAGATAAAGATGATCGAAGGATGTTAGAGAGGTATATAAAGAGCACCGACAGACAAAGGTGATGATTTTCTGTGAAAGAGAGAAGGGTCTAAAAGAGTTGTACCTAACTACCAACGGGTCATTTGAAGTTTTAGTTCGCCATCAGAACGGTCACAGAAGTAAGATGTTAGAGACGTATACCATGATCAAGTGGCAGTAATACCTATGAGAATGACAACACAACCACAGATGTGTTTTATGATTTTATTTTTGTTATAACATACATATATTATATATGGTTATTAAACTGGATTCCACCAAATAAGAGAGCAGTTGAAGTTTGTCATGTCATTCAAGAGGTCTAAACTTCTGTTTACCAATAGTCTTAGCACTACAACGATTTTGTTTGTTTGTCTTCTTCAGAACAAGATGTCAACCGTGAACGATCGAGGATGTCGGGCATACCAGTGTCTTAAATGTCTACATCGGTATGACAAGGCCTACATAGAGGCGAGGTATAGAGTGATAGATCACATTGTGAAGCACCATATCAGCCAGGATGAGACGCCCTTTGATGGTAAATTGTGCCTTTTCCGATGCATGAAGTAGGAGGAGTTGCTGGCGCACACCACAACGTTCAGTAGGCACCGGATCATGCTTCGGGAGAAAGGTGTAGTGGACACTCCAGAAATGCTTGTAGCCAGCAAGAAACCTTACATCATATCAGACGTCGATATGGTAGCTTTGTCGGCGGAAGCTTCAAACATCCACTGGAAATCTTTGGCTGAGAGGAAGGGACACACCACACCAACACCCGATATATTGACACAGGCCATGAACACAGCATTCCCGTTGAGTTTCCTAGATGAGTCAGAAGGATGGGACGCTCAACAAAGTGTACTGGCCCCATTGCCAACTTTGACTGACCTTTTTCCTCAACTAGATGGTGGTGAGCGACACGTCAGACATACGCTACCAACACCACCATCAATGCCACATCAATCAGAATCACTCATTTCACACTTATTTACACCAGCTTCACTGACAACACCTTCATTTGTGCATAGATCACCAGCATTCGTACAGAGGTCACCATCATTTGTGCATAGATCACCAGCATTCGTACAGAGGTCACCTTCATTCATGCATAAATCACCAGAATTACCACAGAGGTCACCAGTATTATTACAGAGACCACAATCAGCACAATTGACCACACTACCACTGCAGTGTCAAAACCAAGCCATCACACATACAGCTGTAATCACCTCACATTTCTCACCACCCACTTTCATCGGCGACAACGATATCTACCAGACCACCTGTAGACTCTGACATGACAACGACATATACCCGACCACCTGTAGACTCTGCCATGAGAACGACATCTCCTGCTCCAGAAAGCATATTGGCTTCATTACTGGGCACACCAAGGCGTGATATGAGATCTTTGTTAGCCCCAACAAAAACCATGAAGCGTGCCAGAGGTGTCTCGGAATCATCCAGTTCCTCATCATCATCGACCACCTCGGATGCTTCCGACGTAAGGAACAAGACCTTAGTGGAGATACATGACACCCTGAAGCTCAACTCGGCAACCATTTGCAAACTGTTGGAAGACAACACCAGGGCAGTAAGAAGGCAGGAGAGAGCCATGGTAGATATTAAAGATGCCCTCCAGTCTCTTACTGCTCTGCTGAAGCCTGCCCAGCCAAAGGACCATCCTCCAATGCAGAGTTCCTACAAACGGACGAAGGAAGATCGACCATCTCCGAGAAAAGTAAATAAGGAAAATAGATGGAAGAGGTTATAATTTAGTACATAAGTCATATAGAGGACACATATAAGTCATATAGAGGACACGTATAAGTCTTATAGAGGACAATTTAGTACATACGCCATAAAGAAGACAACTCTTGTACGTATATCTACGTAGAGGACATTTCAAGTGTATATACCTACATAAGCCATATAGAGGACAATTCTAGTACGTTTATCTACATAGAGGACATTTCTAGTGCTAACATTTAAGGAAGAAACATTCGAGGACATTTCTAGTGCTCATATTTAAGGAGGAAACATTTGAGGACATTTCTAGTGCTAATATGTAAGGAAGGAACAATCAGTGACACTTTCACAACAGTGAATATTACTTTCAGGAACAGTTGTTTACCAACAAATACTTTATTGATGTGGTTTTATATTTATGGCATAATGATGTATATTTAAACATGTACAGTAATACTCATGTTAAGAAAATGTTGAAATTGATATAGGTCATATTTAAGGAATAGTTTTTGTAATGATTTAAATGTTATTTCCAAAAATTCTTAATTCTAAAGTGTGATAGGAAATGATTTAGGGTTTCTCATATACTAGTATGTTAATGTTTAATTAACAGGGTACATGGGTTAATATGTTTAGCTCATTGTCTGAGTGCTAACTTGAAATCACTTTCAACATATTTAATGTCATTATTATTGTTAACTTTGTATTTGCAATTTGTAAGGTGTTAGGAGGACTTTTAACACATTAAGAGGGGGGTAATGTAGTGCCTCGCTATTCTGTATTCTACTTTCGTTTTCACGATTTGATGTTAGATCGATCTTTTAGATCGATAGCTGTAATTTATTAACATACTGATTACGCTTTCAGTCTAATTTATCATCTAGACTAGATTATATAAAGTTACCTTTTTGTAACGAGTGTATTCAGCCAAATTCTAGTTGTTTATTCTTATCGCGTGTTGCTTTGAATATGTTTCCGGTAACCATTTTGGATGTTTATGTCCGATGCATTGTGGGTTGTTTTCTATAGCAACGCTATGCGCGCTAAGTTTAAATCGAGTTGTAAATACTTTTGAAACACTCATTTCACATTTATTTAAGGTCAGATTGTTTATCCAATGTAAGTGTTTTATGTAAAAATCATTAATTTATTAATATTGTTTATTGTTTACTATAGTTTAATAGTAGAATACGTTGTAATTTCAGTCTTTAGTTAGGCTAGTAGGAAAAGCGCACATATTTCATTGTGCGGTTTTGTGCGACTTTGACGTTGCGCGGTTTATTATGAATTTCGTTTATACAATGCTTGTGCGTCGTTCTTCGCACATGCAATTCTTGTGCGGCGCACAGTTTTAGGGATGTTTACTATATAAGGAAAGGTCAACTGCGCACAAGGACTCCGACCTCCATTGATTTTAGAGCATCCTTGATTAATTTACTCAATGGTAATTTGTTTATCTAATATCTACTGATAGGGAGCATTTATTTAGAATTTGTTTATAATAATAATAAGTACTAAAATAGACTTAGTCTGTTTTAAAGAGAGCATCTTTTATTTATCATAGTTTGAAGTAATTAAAGGGGCACTTTGAATATTACTCTTTAATCTAAGTCATTTGATAAGATCTACTAGATTCACTATTCATAATCTGTCAAGTATTATATCTAGTCAAGAATTGTTACATTTGTTATATATTATATTAACTTGTTGATGATATTGATATTTAGCTTTTCCTAAAGAGAGTATTAAAAGAAGGAAACGTTCACAGGAGTAGTTCAATTGTTTATCTTCCTTGTTATTTTAATATGAAATAGGTTTTTTTATAGCATTTTATTTATTTACAAGTGTACTATCGGAGTTCATTTTATTTAACACTTTAACGAGGCTACGGCGACAATGTGCTGGTACGCTACCACTTGAACCACCAGCGCGTTACAATATTATAGATATTGGAGTTGTTAGATTTTATGTAACCTGACTCTGAGGAGAGTCCGATATATATCACGAGTATAGATATATACATATATAGAGTATAGACACTGGAGATGTTATGTTTTACATAACATGAATGTGAGGAGAATACGGTATTTATCAGGAGTATAGATATATAAGTATATTGAGTATAGACACTGGAGATGTCAGGTTATGTTTTACATAACATGAATGTGAGGAGAATACGATATTTATCAGGAGTATAGATATATAAGTATATTGAATATAGACACTGGAGATGTTATGTTTTGTATAACCTGACTCTGAGGAGAGTCCGATATATATCAGGAGTATAAATATATAAATATATAGAGTATAGACACTGTAGATGTTAGTTTTATATAACCTGACACTGAGGAGAGTCCGGTATATATCAGGAGTATACACGCATACATGTATAGACTAAAGACCCTGAAGTTGGATGGATTGAGAAGAGTCCGATATATATGTATATCAGGAGTATATATGCATGAATGTATATATTATAGACAATGGAGATGTTAGGTTTTGTATAACCTGACTCTGAGGAGAGTCCGATATATATCACGAGTATAAATATATGTAATATTATAGCATGCTTTTTCGAGTATATGCGATTTATACTGATTTTAGAGGGCCGCAGGCCCGAGAGTGCAGTATAAATCGCATACGAGAAAAGTATGCTATAAATATTTTGTACCAGAGCCATTTATCCAAGTACGCGCGTGTAAGAAGTTTTAGTGCGTTGCAGTTTTCAGTAAATATAACAGCTCGATCCAATCAAGAAATAGCATTATCACGCGACATGAGCATGACCCATATTCAATATCTCATCTGTAAAATTGCTTTTGTGTTTCAATCTGAACTTTTATAATGCTAACCCCTCTTTACTTCCTCCAAGACCTAGGTTTTTGTTTCGTAATTTAAAATCGGGAATTCAAGAAGAAATTCATAATAAATTTGTTTTAGTTCCTGCTGATAAAGCCGCTAATAATGTAATTATTGTTTGGTGCTACATTACGTCAATGTTTATCTCTGGAACTCAGAAGCACTAATTCGTATACTCCAGTTCAATCTACCGAGGATGATGTTGTTTCCACATAGTCATATCACTCGCTGCACTTCTTTCAAGGCTGGGGTAGACGAAAAGCAAAATAAACTGCCAACTAAGTACTCGATTCCTAAATAAAAATCCGTATAATGCCCGCTTTAATTCAAATTCTAGTGCCTGCACCACCACAAACATCTCCAAACGTTTAATGTCTTGTCTTATATTGCTAAAACTTATGAAAACTCTGGGTTTAATTTATTTTGGTCTATTAAAAATTCTGGAGACGTTCTTGATAAAAGTTTCATCTGTAAGTACTTATGACTTCTCTACACTATATACAACATTACCACATCCCCTTATCAAAGCTCTAATTCAAAAAACTTTAGCTAGAGAAAAAACTACATTTTTGGCCTGTAATAATATCAAAGTGTTTTTTACTAACGGCAGTTTAGACAATTATACTATGTGGACTTGCCAAGAAGTTTGTGAAGCACTCATTTTCCTATTAGATGATATTTTCCTCAGGTATGGAACTACCGTTTATAGACAAATTGTTGGTATCCCTATGAGTACGAACTGTGCACCTCTCGCGCAGATTTGTTCTTGTATTGATATGAAAGAGATTTCATATTGAGTCTTTCATCCGATACTCAGGCAGATTTAATTGAAGCCTTTAATGACACCTCTCGGTAGTTGGTTGACATGTTGAACATTGACAATCCTTTCTTTTCTACTATGGTTAAAATATCTATCCTAAGGAACTTCAACTCAACAAAGCTAACATTTTTTATACTGTCACTTCTTTCCTTGATTTACATCTCATTATTGAAAATGGCGAAATAATTAGTAAAATCTAAGACAAGAGAGGTTATTTTAATTTTGATATGGTTAATTATCCCCATGTCGATTGGGATGTTCCCCGAGCCACTTCTTATGGGGTCTAAGTGTCTCAACTTGAGCTTGTACCTGAGCTGAGGAATTTAATATTCGTAACCTTTGTATAACTAAAAAGTTACTCCATCAGGGCTACCGTTACCATAAACTTCGGAAAACCTTTGCAAAATGTTATTATCGTAACCCTGATCTTCTTTCCAAATATAAAAGTGATTTAAGAACTCTTCTGCGACAAGGACTATCACAATCTGACGTCTATGGTGACGTGATTTACAAACGTCGTAAGATCCTTGGTCATGATCACTTTCATACTATCTTTGTTAAACTTGTTAAAAGGTTGTACTGATAAAGGATCACCTTTATCAGTATTTATTATCAAAAGATGTTATGACCCTATCATTTTGCAACGCACTGCATACTTGGTGGTGGACCCGTTTACAGTTCGCCACTATGCTTTCCTCTTAAATTATGCGATGACCAGACAGGCTGTGGACCCCATAATGACGTCTACCTTAACGTCTCACACCACAATTAATTTTCCATAGGGTCCCATTGTAATGTTTTTGTTCGTGGCATAGAGATAAAAAGATTTTGCAACATGTATTTATGCTTAAATTCTTCATTGATCCAATATCTGCATTTTATTAACTTTTAACAAATATTTACCAGATTGAACTTTTTTTAATTTCATGTTTGCACCTATCAAAATTTAGACAAAAATACAACCCCGTGGAGATTAGACCAATGATGTGTAAAATGAGGCAGAATTAGCTAGAAATCTTATATCAACATGCATTTTTCTGTGATCTCTTCCTAAAATGCTGTAGATTTAGACCTGGTAAAGATAAATCAATGTATCCTGTAAAATGTATAAAAGCGAACTTGTTTTTTGTATCTACCACCTTCATCTGTAGGGCACAAGTATTCAAGGGAGATAATAGTGGTGTGAGTCCTAAAGTCCAAAAGGACGATGACGTTTGATGTTTATATGCAATCTTGTCTTGTCGTACCCTCAATGGTGTATTCTGTTGTTCTGCCAAGTCAATGAGTACCTTCTTTGTGGCTTGATGGGCTATTGTTTTTTGTATCCATATGTACACGAGCATATTTGTGTTTTACTTATATTGTCTATTAATGCTGCCTAATTCATGGCAGGGATATCTTTATTTACCCTTTCGCGTTTTATTGGGATGAAGTAGGGTAAGTGTGTGGTTTGGTGCACCCTATAACCTGGTTTAAACCCCAAGCGGCCTGTTTTGCCACTGATCGTTCCAAGGCGGTAGCCCTATTGTCATCCCTTATGTGTTAGTGATGTCTTATCTTGCCTTTTGTTCATCTGCATATATAGTTGTTCTTTGTTTCTTTGTATGTTTGTGGTTGACTGTTGTCCTTGAATGCTACTTTTCCTGTTCGATTTTATATCTACTTTTTATGTTCCCGGAAAAGGCCCTCGTAAATTGTCTGGAAAGTGTGACCCATTTACAGTTCGCCACTGTGCTTTCCACTTTAATTGTGCGATGACCAGACATATTGTGAACATGTGATGACGTCTTGCTAAATCCTGCAAGAACTGTAACGGTTGATTCTGGTCTTCAGTCTTGTCTTGTCGTGTTTATTCGCTTGTTGTTCTGGCTTCTTCCAAATCATTGAGTACTTGTTTTGTAACTTTCTAGGCTATTGTTTATACATTCATATGCATATGCTTATCTTTGTGTTATTCTTATATTGCCTATTAATGCTGCCTAGTTTGTAATTCCACTGTCCCGTTTTATTGGGATGACAATAGGGTAAGGGTGGGATTTGGTGTACCCTAGAACCTGGTTTACACACATAGCGGCCACTGACGATTCCCAAGGCGTAACCCCTAGTGGCAACCCTTCTATGGTTGTGGTGTCGCATACTTTGCCTTTTCCTTGTAATTGTCGTTTGTTTTGCGTGCGTATTTTTGGTTGACTGTGTTCTTTGAATTTTAAATGTTTAATTGCAAACAATCTATTTACATTTTATCTTAAATTACTGCCGTTTGTAATATTAGAGTTTGATAAACTAAGGCCTTCTTAAAGTATTGAGCGGAGATGCAACATTACAGTTTTAGTTCTCATTCAATGACACTAACTTCTGTGCTTATGGATGACCTGTTGATCTGTCAGACATTGTTATTTGTCAGGTCTACGGTCAGACTAAATCAAGTATAAAACGTTTAACTCGTCTATGGGGTTATATTAAACCTATCTTAATGTCTTCGGTTTCATATAAACTTTTAAACTGCGCTCCATACGGATTCATGTTCGGACCGGTGTGGATATGTCGTATAAATGTTTCTAGCATTCCGGATATGGTTATTCTCGTTTTACATGGGTGATGGAAAGTATGATCTTACACATGGGGGAAGATAAAAGTCGCGCGCTGATATAAACAATGACAGTTGCATGACGTCATTGCGTAAATGAACATACGAAACGTTAGTAGTCGGCGACGTGAACGAGAAGAATATAAATGATATGCAAGAAAACGAATCAATCATGGGTATCCTGTTCAGATAGGGAATTCCAACCCTCGGTATAATTGTTTGATAAAAACAATTATACCTCGTGTTGGAATTCCCGATCTTCACCGGATACCCATGAAAGATCTTGTATCTTGTGGTCTGGGAGTGTACTAAATCCATGATATATGTGTCATGTTATATAACACTAGAAATATAAATATGCAAATGAAATACGAATCATCGTTCAGTCTTTTTTCTTCAGCTCGATGCGCATCTGAATTGCATCGGTTTCCGTAACGTTTATAATACCGGATTACGGAAATCACCGAGGTAGATCCGTTGCTCGGTATCGTACGGAGAAGACCGAGTCAACATATTTCTGTGATAAATAAAAACTCACATTCATGCCTATTTAATATTGAATTTATTTAACTCGTTGGATAAAATTGATATGATGCACAGCCTTTCATCATATAATCATATTCAACTCGTTTAATAAATGCAATATTAAACAGGCACTCATGTAAGATACTCTACATATGAAGCTTTGACGATATATTAAGTATTTGTTTTGTGATAGTAGTACATGTTTGTTAAAATGTACGTACGACTGACTGCAAACTATAATTCGGAATGATAGCTATTGAATAAGGCTAATTCCTTATTACATCAATTAAAACTCACCGAGCGTGTAGTGTGGTTCAGTTGAGGATTTTAAGATTTGTAATCTTTGTATAACTAAAAAGCTGCTCCATCAGGGCTACCGTTACAATAAACTTCGAAAAACCTTTGCAAAATGTTATGGCCGTAATCCTGATCTGCCTTTAAAATATAAATCTAATTTAAGATCTCTTCTGCGACAATGCTATCGCAACCCGTCTTCTATGGTGACGCGATTTACAAACTTCATAAGATCCTTCGTCATAATCACTTTCATACAATCTTTATTAAATTAAGTCTTGTTAACATTACGTTGTCCCGCCTCGATTCCATTAAACGATGGCAAAGCTGATAGCAGCAGAATTGTATAAGGATATTTCGCCAATAAAACATGTTTAAAAATGTTTTTACTGAAAAAATACGATAACCTGTTTAAAACTACCTTAAATGTTTTAATTTTACAACTGTTTAAGCCGAAATTAAGGTTTTATTTCATATCCCAATCAACTCCGTTTTCGCTTCTTGGAGAAGGGGTTGGATGGGGTATGGAAGTTAATATTTGGACCACGAAAAATGAAAAAAAGTCAAAGGAAGGGAGCGTTTGATGTTTGCTTTACATCTTGTCAGAACAGAAATTGGTTTACCCCACCCCCGTATGGTTATTGACAGTAGTAATATGTACACGTGTACATGGTTATCGACAGTAGTAATATGTACAGGTTTACATAGTTATCGACAGTAGTAATATGTACACGTTTACATGGTTATCGACAGTAGTACTATTTACACGTGTACATGGTAATCGGCAGTAGTAATATGTACACGTGTACATGGTTATCGACAGTAGTAGTATGTACACGTTTACATGGTTATCGACAGTAGTAATATGTACACGTGTACATGGTTATCGACAGTAGTAATATGTACACGTTTACATGGTTATCGACAGTAGTAATATGTACACGTGTACATGGTTATCGACAGTAGTTATATCTACACGTGTACATGGTTACAGACAGTAGTAATATTTACACGTTTACATGGTTATCGAGGGTAGTACTATGTACACGTTTACATGGTTAGACAGTAGTAATTTGCACACGTGTACATGGTTATCGACAGTAGTAATATCTACACGTGTACATGGTTACAGACAGTAGTAATATTTACACGTGTACATGGTTATCGAGGGTAGTAATATTTACACGTTTACATGGTTATCGAGGGTAGTAATATGTACACGTTTACATGGTCATTTCCAAGCGAAGTTCATATACTTATTCAATGAGTGTAAATGTGAGAGGGACTTAACTTTTTATTGGTTTTTCATTATATCGTATACCTTAGATTGTCTCCCTTGCATCAGGCGCTCACACATTTATCTGTTATCAAGGTCATTAGTCATAACTTTGAAAGTTCATGAAACGTGAGAAAAAAATCACATTGAGAAGGTACGTCGCGCAAAAGAATCAGGGCTCCGTTTTATTAAACATCTTACGATAAGTCCCCGAATTTTAAAACTATTCACATGTTTGCACCTAAGCATTCAATGTAGACAATTTATGTGTGCATTATGTGCAGTATTATCAAAGGTATAAGAAAATGAAATGAAATCGTGTTCATTTGTGACTTGTAAATCAATGTAAAGAAGTTAAGAAATTAACTAACGATCAAAATTGTCGTCTTGTCTAACGGGGGCGGGACTTAAAAACAAACAGGTCAATGAGTTTGTAAATATTTTAGTAACTAAAAACAATAGAGTTTGCCAGTGAAGTAAGAAGCTTACTTCACCGAGTTTGCTGAGACGACAATTAAGTGCATTTGTTTAAAATGAATGAATGAATGAATGGTGTTTTATGGCACGTCGACACAAAAAATAGGTCATATTGTGCGCAAAAACCGATGAATCATGAAGAAAACAAATGCCAGTCTATTAAAAAAAAAGCAAGAGGGCCAGTATGGCCCTAGATCGCTCACCTGGTAATCATGGGCAATAAGCCTGTTGTGTCTAGTCTGGCATGGGTATTATTTTTTTAATTTGTCCCACTTTCTTCTGTGAATGAGATGTAATAAAAAAGTTGGGGGGGGGGAGAGGGGGGGGGGTGGGTGGAGAGAGAGAGAGAGAGAGAGAGAGAGAGAGAGAGAGAGAGAGAGTATATGGATGGATATGATATGGATATGGGGGGGGGGGGGGTGGTAGAGAGAGAGAGAGAGAGAGAGAGAGAGAGAGAGAGAGAGAGAGAGAGAGTAGGAATCAGGCAACTGGTTTAAGCTTTGGTTGATATTAACATTCGGAACAAATTTGGTAAAAGATTAGATAAACAAGAGCTGTCGAACAACAGCGCAGCTCGACTTTTCGATTTTTTCAGAGAATAGTAAATTATATAGCCAGTATATACCATCAGAACACAAGGCTAAAACAATGTGGGGGTGGGGTGGGGGCAGGGCGGGTATAGAAACTCGGGCCGATATAAAATTATTGTTAAAATCTCATACAAATTATAATAACATTTTTGAGCAGTGTGTGTGAAATGTTATTATTTTCATCACTTTTAATCCAAAATTGCTGTTATTTTAAAAGAAATTTGTGTTTCGGTAAGGCAAACTCGGGGAGGGAGTGGATATCTGGCAAATTTTTATTGTGGCCTCATTTCAGTTTTTTTTATTGATATTTCATTTCTGTATCTGAATTTAATCTAAATTGTTTTATATGTAAATGATTGCGTTCAAATTAAAAATTTTAATATCCTAATAATGGAAGGTAAAATGAAAGCAAATTCCCCTCCCCATGTCCTCCATGTGAGGGGAGACCATAAACCAATGTGGTGGGAGGTGGGGGCAGGGCGGGGGCGTATCATTGATATAGGTGTAGATTTGATGAAACAAAAACAAAACAGACATATAAAAAAATAAAAAAAAGAGTGATGATGGGATGGATGGTTGGTGGTGGGGGGCGAAACATATTGATAAACTGATAAAATAAAACAACACAGATATATGTAAAAAAACAAACAAAAAAAACAAGAAAAAAACATTAGGGTGGTGGTGATGATGGGGTGGTAATGATGGAGTGGTGGGAAGGTTTGGGGGTATGGGGACTGAAAGATACTGATAAAACGAAACAACACAAAAGTGGGCGGGGATGGAGGTGGGGATCAACATAGCTAATTGACCAAAACAATATATTTTTATTATTAAGTTATTGGCTATATGTGTAAGAATTGACCAAAACAACACAGAAATATGTAAAAACTCGAGCTTCTAGTTGGGGGCGGGGGCCAACATAGCTAGATGTGTAAACAATTGACCAAAACAACAAAGAAATATGGTAAAAATAAATACTTTGAAATGGGGGGTGGGGGGGTGGGGACGAGGCGGGCGTGGAGGGGATAACATAGCCATATGTGTAAGAATTTATTAAAACAACACAGAAATATGGTTAAAAAAGGTAAACAAATTAGTTTCTAGTGGGGGAGGCGGGGGATAGGGAGAGGCCGTGGTTGGGGGGTGGGGGGGGGGATGGGGCTAGTAGTAGCAACATACTATTAGGTATATGTGTAAGAATTCACCAAAACAACACAAACATATGTACTTTCGAGTGTGGGGAGGGGATGGCAACATATCTATATGTGTAAGAAAGAATTGACCAAAAATAACACAGAAATATGAGAAAAAAAACAAGTAGGCGGGGCGGGGCGGGGCGGGGCGGGGAGTGGCGGGGGGCTGGGCGGGGCTATGCGGGGCTGGGGATAACATAGATATATATGTGCAAGAATTGACCAAAATAACACAAAAAATATATTTTT
Organism: Cyrtodaria siliqua; assembly: GCA_037043455.1. Lineage (NCBI taxonomy): Eukaryota > Metazoa > Mollusca > Bivalvia > Adapedonta > Hiatellidae > Cyrtodaria > Cyrtodaria siliqua. Next base: position 131,252 of record JAWPHD010007283.1, read on the forward strand.
T